>JANHGB010049077.1:0-17535 GCA_026283785.1 Coracopsis vasa
AGGTAACATCATTCATCATACGTTTTTATGTTTCAGGGTTCTATTTGGTGATGAACCTCACTGCCACAGCCAGTAAATGCCTGTAATTTTCTCACTGAGCTGCTGGAAGCCTTTTTTTGGCCCTGAGATATTTTTGTTCTCTTGTCAAAGGGAAATGCTCTGCAGCATCCTTGCCTGGGGCAGGAGCTGCGCTGTTACTCAGGCAATTAAAACCATGGGAAACCAGGGAGGGGGGAAGGGGATGCACTAGGAAAAGCTCACAGTTCAGCTGTGCAGGCCTGAGCCTCCCAGCAAATTTCAGGGTAAAAAAATCACACTGAATAAACAGAGGGAAAGACAGCTCAGTTCAGCTCAGCCATCTGAGCAGTCGAGATTAGAAACTGGGGAGGAAAATCATCACCAGGCTGCCTGCACCAGGGCAGAGCAGCACCAGTGCAGCCCTTCTCTTGGCAGCTCCCATCCCTGGACATCAGCAACGTATTTCAGGAAATAAAGAATTCTAACAGTAGGGGAAAAAAAGAATCAGAGGGCAAATGGTGCAGGCAGGCCCATCTCTCCTGCCTGCCATGCCAAGGCCACTCTCTCTCTGCAAGGGCTGGGGTAATATTGTCTCTATAGACCTAGAAATGGGGTATAGGAGGGTAAAGGGGTTTGTGACCAATAGGCAATTGGTTTTGTTCACTCCCAGGCTATATCACACACTCCTCACCCTTACCCCAACTTTCATGCATCATAAAGGAAGATGTTCAGCTCCTAAAGAACTGTGATATAAAAGAGCCCTCAGGTACCAGTCACTTGGAAGTGATGTGCAGGAGAGCTGTGGGATAGCCCTGCCGCTGCCAGGTTTCCCACTGTCTGCACCATATGGCAAGTCAGGATGGAGATATTCGGGATAAGAGAGGAGTCAGGGGTTATGGGACACACAGCTCAGAAAAATAAAGTTAAGTTCAGCCCAAAGAGCCAGAGGCTCCTCCTGGCCACCCAAAGTCTGGGACCATCCATGCTGAGGGAAAGGGCACGTTCCATCTTCCATTTAGCACTGATCTCACCAGATCCACTGGAAATTCATTAAGGAGGTGAAAACTCCTGTTGTTTTCTGGGTTTTATTTGATCCCTGTGAAACAGAAGACACTATCAAGGACAGAGGGTTGTTTTTTAAGTGAGGACCCTGCAGTCAGGGAAGAAAGCTGAGTTGGGGTACAAAACAAAGCCCCTATTAACTTTGGTCCTGACTTTTAGGTCACGCATATTCAGTCCTTTTTACCTGGAAATGAAGATGTTAATTGGAGCTGACAGCTTTCATAGGTTTCCCCATTAGCAATATTTTTAGCCCCAGTAGGGCCCAAGTCTTCAAACACTTTCCCAAGGGAAGGTTTTAACCTTTCTTTTGAAACATCTCACACCACTTGAAGGGGAAAACAGAAGAGAGTTTTCTGGCTCCAGGCACACCGAGCCCCAGCCGTGCAGAGCTCCCGGCTCCTCCGAACAGGGAAAGCAGGAGGAACAGGGAAAAGAAACTGAGGAGACACAGCCTAGAGTAGAGCCTGGCATCAGCACCCAACCCTCCCTGTCCAGGTGATGGGCCCTGGGTATGGCTGAGCCCCAGGGGGATTCTGTGGGGTTTCTGGCTCTGGTCTCTGTCATGAGGCTGATCTTCACCACAGAGACACAACCACACTTCAGCTCCAGCACTCAGAACCAGGAGTCAATCAGACACATGTCCCATGCCATGCAGATGCCCAACCCTCTTGTTCTCATGCCAGCAGCAGGCACAGGACCCATCCATGGGTAATCTCTAGAGCAGTGACCAAGATGTTTCCTTAAGCCCTTTTTCTGCCACAGATCAGATCCTACACATCAGTATTCTGTTAGTTGGTTAGATACAAGAACACTTCTTTTTTACAGCTGGTTTCTTTACATACTGTTACCATCCATATGTAATTTATTGTCTTCAGATGAAGCAAAAGTCTCAAAGAAACCACATTCAATGCTGTCTCCTGCCTAGGACTGAAAACTATGCAAATTGCTCACTTTCCATATAAATATATGGAAAGTGTGCATATATATATAAACCATTAAAAATAATACAGTTTTATTTATAGGTGTTATCCTTTTATATATAGAAAAATACATAATGAGGGGTGACAGTATTTCCTTATTTTAGAAACCTGCTTCAACACACACATACTACTTACAACACCACTGTTATGCCCATCAAGTTGTGCCGTTCCTCCCTGAATGGAAGTGTATTTTAGCTGAAAGCTGTACTGAGGAAGCAGTTACGAGCTCCTAGCAGAGCCTCAGTTATTTACCTCATTGTATCCAGTGTAATCGCTCTGGAAAATCTTAGATTTGGAATCCTGTGTGTCTGAGGTGGTGACATCATGGGAGACCAGACAAGTTTATGAGGATGCCTTTGCTTGTCTTTGCAGGCAGTGGCTGAGATGAGGCAGCCCAGGTTTGTCCTGGCTGCTTTGGTGCTGTAAGACCCTGGGGCTTTCCCAGAGCAGGGACAGAAGGGACAAATCACTCTCAAGAGAAGGCAGGAGCCAGAGGGGGAGGCAGCCCCCTCTGCATAGAGCTTCTTGCAAAGCCACCTGGATGCCACAGAGCTGTATGGGACCAGAGGTCACACCACAGGGGCTCTGCAGGGAATGCCGGATTTATTGTGTTTGACTGAGTCCAGCAGTGGCCTTGCACCCACATTCCCAAAAGAGAAGCATGTTTTTGTCTCAACAGCACTGCCCTTCCCTTGGGCCCTGGCACCATCACAGCCCCACTTGCACCCAAGCCCTGCAAATTCACCCGTGTGTAAGGACAAGGTCCCACCTCCCTGCTAGGTAACTCAGACAAGGCACACCAGGGCCACCACCACAACCACACACATCTCCTCAGACACGATGTACCTGAAAGATAAAGGCATTTCTGTGATGCCAGCACGGAACAGGACATCAGCAATGACTGTGGGAATGACTGTCATCTCACTAGGACACAGGGTCACACCAAAAGCTGTGAGCTCTCCCCACCCAGGGAAGGTCTGTGAGGGCAGGCTGACCCTCAGCTGACGCACATCAGCCTTCACTCACCTGCCTTACAGCCTGGACAGCTCAAAGCAGCCAGGACCAAACCCCGCTCACCTGCTGCAGGCAGGGATGTTGTGAAGATGTGGGCTGCTGAGTGACTCCATGTGCTGATGCTGTCTGGTTGATGGGGCCAGGTGAAGGACAGGGTCCTTCACAGGCTGCCCAGGTCCCCCCGAACCAACAATGAAACAAACTCAGGCATTTGATTCCCCCAACACACCTTTTTAATACAGAGCAGACCAGAGTAAAACCAGGTCCTTTTGCACAAGACCCCATGTCCCAGGCAGTCACTGTTACTCAAACCCTAGAAAGCCGGAGGAGCCTCCACCTGCTGTTTGCTGTTTATTTTAGAGGAGAAAAAAATAAGACACACGAGAGGCATTTTGTATAACTTAACAGAAAATAACACTTCTCCTCCACTGTTCACAGGTGAATCGGCAGAATGATTTCCTACACATGGCTACTCTTTGGTGCTGTTTGGTGTATTGGTGAAATCGTGGGTTTCCTCTAATACACTGCAATAGTTGATCTGAAACCCAAAGCCAGGCTCAGGCTTGGGGGGCTCTTTTGCTGTTTAACACAGCTCCCATCACTGCTTGCCCATGGGGAGGGTGAGCACCAGGTTCATCCCCACAGCACTCCAGGAGGGATACTGCAGCCGGGGTCTGCCTGGGGGTGCTGAACAGCTCCATGGCTCTCACCACCCGGGCCATGTCCTGGCTGTTCTTCCCTGCCACTGGAAAGGTGACCCAAAATGAGGGGAGCTTGGGCAGCACCAGCAGCCTCAGTCCAGGGCCAGCGAGGGGATCTTGCAGACGAAAGGGAAGGCTCTGCCGCAGGCATTGTCATTCCAGGAGCGCAGTGCTACTCCACAAAAGAAACAAGGCATTAGCTGAGAAAAGGCATGAAGGGGTAGCCATGCACAGCCCTCAGGACCAGGACCTCCTGCCATTGCAGGAGGCTTTTCCTGGATGTGCTTCCATTTGCACTGCTCCCATCCCTGTCCTGGGGATGCTGTCAGAGATGCCTGACCCAGGCACAAACATGGTAGTGCGGAGGCAGCTGCAAACACAGTTCTGTACCCTACAAAACATCAAGAGGCTGTCCATGGACCAGGCATTTAGGTATGTCCAGGAGGTCTGGATACACCTGACTGGTCTCACTGGCAATGAGGGTGGGAAGTGGGATTTTTGCACAGTGAAATGCCCCTGGCCTGAGTGAGGGAGGGAAAAGCTAACAAAGGAATGGGTGTTTCCATGGGCCTCCTGTGTGGGAGGAGAAATAGGAAAATTTGACCTTTGGCTAAATTTGGTAATTCTTCCAAGTAAATGATGCTCCCCTCCTGCTGCTGCTATGCGAGGGGAGCTGGGCTCTGAGCAGAGGGAAAACAAGCATATGTGTGTGTGTATGTACGTGGTGAAAGAGAAAACACATCCCTTCTCTGCAAAGAAAAGAGAAAATAATACAAAGTTAAAATGCAAATCCTCACCTACCAGCAACCTCTTCAGAATAGATGGGCCGCAGTGGGTTTAATGTACTGACATGCAAATGAGACTTAAGGTGCCCTCAGTACTGGGCACCTCAACACCACTCACCACTGCTGTGCCGGTACCAGATCTGCACACAGTCCTCCTCCTCCGGGATGGAGTGGATCCCATCGTCAGGCTGACTGCCATCCCAGTAGTGGTAGTCATAGGAGGAGCCATCCGTCCACTCAAAGTGACCCTCCTGGCACAGCATGAGCAGAGAAAGGCTGTGATTGCAGAGCTGCACTTGCAGAGTGGGGATCCCACTCCCATGTACACCCATTCCCCATGGGAAGAGACTGTGTCCACTCAGCAAAAGCCAAATATCTTGTCTGCGTTTTACAACTGAAAACTTACCCTTTAAAGCCCCAGCATTCACCGTGTCTCACCAGGGGAAGCCCAGAAATTAAACATTTTTTAACACACCCACCCAATCCTGTGTTCCTTTTCTTTTTCTTTTTCCATTGCTTTCTCAATATCTACAAAACATTTGCTAGCACGGGACTGTTCTCCTGAAGGTCTCAATTTTCCTTTGTTGCATATTAGACTATATATTTCCAATGTGTCAGCTTTGAAAAGCTACAGGGTATCACAAGAAAGCAATGAAACTTGGTGATTTTTGACATTGGAGATGTTTTCAGTGCATTTGCTCTTCTTGGACCAGCAATACAATACTCCTTCCATTAATCCATTCATAAAATATGATGTGAATAATCACTAATTATCAATCTATTAATTCTAGTAACACTTTTCATTCAAAAGCAGACCAGAGGGGATGAAATTACAACTTTCCCCCATGTGCTGCACAACAGACCCTACACCACCACCTGATCAATGGGGCTATAAGGAACAAAGAATAAAACCAAGTGGCTTTCCCAGGGGAAAACACAGAGCAATGAAATTCTCAAAGCCATTTCGCACATGGCTGCAGGGAGCTCTTACCTGCCTGAGGTCATTGAGTCCTGTCCAGATGTCAGTGGGAATTCCCGGCACACGGCTGTTCACCAGGTCATACACGAAGACATTTTCTTCCCAGCTGGAAAACAGAGCAATGCAGAGCCACTGAGGGAGTGTGTCAGGCAAATGGTCAGTCATGTCCCTAAGCATTCACCCTGTGACATGGCCAAATGGGTTCCCCTCATCTAATTGCGGCTGATTGCTTTCCTGGGTCTGTGCAAGAGGTGTGCAGTGTGGAGAAGAGCTGGGGGAGAGGAAATGGAGGAAAAAGCCTGTATAATCATGTTGTATTTCTTTCCCTTTTTCAAGAGTAAAACCCCACAGGTTTGGGGAAATTTAGGGAATAATATATCAGTTTTCCTGCCAGGCCAGGAAAAGGCATTTTTTACGTTGCCTTAGTGTGCCCAGTGCATGAGAGTTGACCCAGTCGCTGCTGCAGAGGGGTGCTGAGGCTGGGACATGACCCCGCAGCTGGCCCAGAGGTTGTGCTGTAAGCGTGGGACTTTGTCCCTATTTTCCTTCTCCCCCAGGCTGTGCCAGGGTGGGATGACACATTTCTGCACCCCTCACCTGTGGATGGAGGTCAGCTTGGCTGATCTGATGCCAATGGAGAACTCGGCACAATAAAGGTCGGCTTCAGCCCAGGTCTTGTTGATGGGGAAGTACCGGTAGCAATGGCCTTCGTACTCTGTCCAGAAGAGCGGGCAGGAGTAGGCATGGACAGGCTCCGGCATGGCTGGGGGCAGAGCAGAGGACATCCAGCAGCTGATGGTGAAACAGCACGGCCAGGCAGCCAAGCAGGCAGTGAAGGCAGCAGCTCCCAGCCTGGCTCACCTTCAGCCAGGGTAAACAACTACCAGACACATGCATGGAGAAACCAAATGTTGCAGAAGCCATGCAGAAGTTTGCAAAAGCCAACCCACATTTTGTAACATGGGTTTCTCAGTTTTAGCATCTGCCTAAATCAGGATGAACACTTCAAGCCAGTTTGACATCAGTTTAGACAGAGAGTGCTTGAAATAAAGGCACTGATATTTGCTGCTGGGGAAACCAAGATAAGGGCTCCTGTCACCTCTACCAGGCACTACTGGAGCTGCGGTGCTGGGATGGGAGCTGATAGCTGGGGGCTGTAGGGTTATGGCCACAATCTGCCCTCCTGCAAGGCCCCCTTGCACCTCCTCCCTCGAGCAACCCCCTCACCATCCCCTGTGTCTCTGGGCCCGGACACAGCCGTGCACTCACGCACGTGTTCAGTTTCAGCCCCATAAATAGCTGGGTGAGGAGCATGCCGCTGGGAGCGGTGCCAGCCTATCTGCCTCCCACCGCCAGATAAGTGCTGGAGCCCATGGAGCTGACCCTCCTCCCTCACCACCTTTCAGCACAGTGGGGAAGTCACCCAAAAAGAGGCCATTCAGGGGCAGGACACATTTCTGGAGCCTTTGCAGTTGCCGCTGTGTAAACACTGCAGTGGTGTGAACACATCCCTCTGACCTCCCCCAAGTCATGCTCCCCCCGTCGAGCAGGGAGGATGCAGCACACACACCACACCACCCAGCACTAACCACCAAATCTCGTGTCACAGTGACTTAACTCTCTTAGCTGCTGGTGTTTGAGCCTTGGGCAACTGCCAGCTCCCCAAAAGTCAGTTCCTGCATCCCCATGGGGTCCTGGTCCAGGGTCAGTGCTGCTGCCGGAGTGATGCAGGCAGGGCAGGGGGAGCAGACGTCAGATGCCATGAAATTATCCAAGCAGGTAACAGGCTCAAGCATGGAGAGGTCAGGGTGGTGCTACAGGACCTCGGGTACTGAGGGGCTGGGGAATGGCTCTCCTTGAGGGTATGGAGAGCAAAGCCCTGTCAGGGGCAGCATGGGATGTGGGAGCAGCGTGTGCAACATCAGCATGGGGAAGAGGAGGCACGAGGTGAATTCAAAGTAGCGGTGGGAGCGTTCCCGGAGCTGAATCCTTCCCTGCGCTAGTGCTGACAGCTCTGAGTGATAATTCCATATTTCATCAGCTCTTTCCACATGGGGATCTCTGAGCGTTTCACAAACAGCCTCCAGCCAGCCCCTGGGTCCCTCCTGTCACACACAGTCCTCAGGCAACAAACACAGATGCAAACCTCCTGAGCAAGGGACAGAGGCCAAGCTGACTGCAGAGCCCTGTGGGGCTATCACCCCACCTTGGCATCCCTTGCCACCCCCTATATGAGGATCTATATCTGAGAGCAGCTCTGCACCCCACAGCAGCAAACCCACCAAGAGTAGTGAGGGGCTCTCCCATCCTCATGGGCTGCAGAGGACAAAAGATAAGGCACACCATGCTGGGAGAGCAGAATAGCTTTAGGGGAGGGTGGCTAACCTGCAGCCAGCTCAATGGCAATGCAGGGTTCAGCTGTCTGATTCATACATGGACATCATTGCATTTGGAAAACCCTTAGAACAGCCCTAGGAAATGGAAACTATTCTACTGTAGCAATAGTAGCAGAAACACTGAGGGCTGGTGTGATTTCCTGGGAGCCAAGCCCTCCTCCCTCTGTGAAACTGGCTAGGGATCCCTGTCCCCACCAAAAGCAAAGCAGAGCAAGGAATAGGGTAAGACCCACAGGATGAGGCTGTAGCTTTACCACCAAATCACAGATGAAGTATGTCCCCCCCATTCAGGACAGGGCTGGAATCTGGTCTCAGCTCCTGGTGACTACACGTTGCTTCTCCCTCCTGCTGAAGGCACCCCGGGTGTCTGTGGCAGACAGGCACCACCATTTCCTCCATCAACAGGGATTTATTATAGAGACTGTACAGCTCCTCGAGGAACTCTTCACCTCTAGCAGTCTGGTGGCAAAATTCACAGGGCTTAACCCAGCAGCATCCCAGCAAACGGGGCCCTTTGCTCCAAGGTGCTAATTGCAGTGGCAGTCCTGATGCCCTGGCTCCAAGCCACTTCCATCAGCACCCCCATGGCCCAGGAAAATCACCTTCCTTCTGTTCAGAGCAGCTGAAACTGAGTCAGAGACGGAGACAGTCCTGCTTTGTTATTCCATACTGCTTCCCATTAGGTAGCATTAATTTGATGAGCTTCAGTGAACCAGAGGTGCCTGAAGGAATTTAAGGTTAAATATACCAAAAAGGAAAATACAGGAGGTCAGCGTTTAATTAGCGTCTTTTCTCTTAGGGCAGGATCAGAGGCTTTGGCTGTCTCTTTGGAGAACTATTGCTCCCAGTTTTACAGGCAGGAACAATCGGGGGTGTTGCTTTATCTGGGGTCTTCCTTCCTTTGCTTATTTACAGTGCAGCAGTTTTAACGTCAGGGCCATGTTTTAATACAGCACCAGCAAAACAGATGTCCTGACCTGGCCGAGGAGAAGATTCATATCAGGAAGCCGTTACTAACTCGGAAAAGCTGGAAAACGAGAATTTTGGGCCAGGAAGAGTTTTGTGCTCTCTGGGTTTGTGTCAGTGCCAACAAAACTGGAGCCTCTTCATTTCTTTACGAGCTGAGACCCACTGCGGAACCACCAGGAAAATCACTTGTGAACCTCTTGCAGAAGCTGGCACTGCTTTGCCAGAAAGTTTCACATCCCCAAGTGGCCACTTTCCAGTTAGAAATAATTCATTGTGAAAATCCCAGCCGGTATCATAAGATGTTTGTATTCCAGGATGCTACTGGAAAAGATAAAATACCAACTGTGTGACTCCCACCGATGCAGCTAGCGAAGAACAGGCTTTTTCCTGAACAGCTTCATCCCAAGGTGCAATGGTGCCTCACCTCCAGTGGTCCGCAGGTTTGAGATACAAAGTCTGGGGCTAGGACGAGGTTGGCAAGAGATACCCATGCAAAGAAGACTCCTGGGGGGTTGCAGCTCCACCAAAGAGTTTCGGACAGCACAGTGGGCCAGATCAGTGCTGGCAGCAGATGGTCCTCTTGCTGCAGAGCATTGAAGAGCTCTGTTTCATCAACAGCTGATGACTTACCACAAAGTTTAGAGACATTAAGAGACACCTCACTGAAAGGCATGGTCTTGAGACACCCCCCCTTGGCACATGCATAAGCTAATACTGCCATCTGACCTGAAAAAAGCAAGTGAACCTCTTGAGCTCTTGGCAAGCGTCTGGGTTTGGAGGGTGTCCATCAACACTCAAGAGGCTTGTCTGAAGTGCATGCCAATGGAGAAGAGCTGAGGAGATCCCCATTGCGTGGAGGGCTGGATCATTTCCAGGGCAGAGCTGCCTGCAGAGCCCCTCTGCTGGTGATGCTGAGAGTGTGGGATGGGGAGCACTCCCCAGCTGACGGTCAGAGCTGGGGCTCAGGACGAGCATCCTGGTGCTCAGCAACACTGCATCACCCCTAACCAGCACAGGACCATGGGGAAGGCCAGCAGCATGGCTTTTACCCCATGTTGGCACTGCTCGGGCAGAGGGTGGTTATAGCAGATGGGTGAGACAACAGGGGAGGCCCAAGACCCCCCCAGGACAGCTTCAGCTAAGGGGTTCAAAGTGCCAGCTGAGTCAGACCTCCATCCAACCACAGCCTTGACACAACAACCAGCCCACACCCTCTTTATTGAATAAACCTTAAGAATAAAGGGTTAAAACAGGGGTTTGATGGGCAGGAGCATGTATCAGGGGCTAAGACAGCACTATTGTGTGACACTGGGACACCTCAGGTCACTCATGGCTTTTAGGAGCATGTCCTTAAGCCCTGACACTATAGTCATTACAGACAAAAAGTCCCACCTTCATGTTACTTGCAGTATTTGTCTTTCATTAAGAGATGACAGAGTCTCATGCTTAACATACACCTTCAAAACAAGCAGATCAGGGATGGGGTCTTGGCCTCTGTATGCCTGGGGGTACATACAGAGCTGCAGGGGATGGTATGCACTGATGGACGTGAAGCTCATTTAATAACTGGGCAATATTGTACACTCTCTGAAGAGTTTCTTTAGGCACATGTTACAAATTTCCAAGTGAAATATTAAACACCATTTGAAGCCCATTGGAAGTGACATCCTTTCACACAGAGGGCTTTGCTTTTTAGAATCCTGTAATGAAACCAAGCTGGTTTTACAGCTTCCAATCTTCTGCCAGGTATGTTTGGCATTGTGAGGCTACAGCAGACACCACAGCAGCCCTCCTGCAGCCGGCACTAATAGATAGGAGTTATCTTGCAGGGTTTTTTCCTCCTTAATTAGTTTTGGCCGAGCTCCCACGGATTAGGTGTCTGGCAGGAAAGCCGGGCTTGCATCGATCCTTTTTCTCACAGAGTCACTGAACGACACTCCGGGAGTCCCTTTCTGCTCACATTCCCATACAAATCTAAGCAGGGTGCGAACAAACTAAGAGCAGCGTCTCTCACTTGCACCAGCCCCATGAAAAAGTTTGCAAGAAACTTAAGTGACGCACAGCAGTGACTATCAATCACCAACAGCTCAAGAAAATAAGAGGGAAATGAGAGGAATCGTGTATTTGTGTCCACTTTTCACATGCAGTAAGTGTGAGTAAAAAAACAGGGAGCCACAGTGGATGCCCCAGCCTGTCCTGTGGGGCTGTATGGCTGCACCGCTCACACATGTGTCTCCCTGAAGTTATTTCTACCCTGGCCATCCACACACTATGGGGACAGCTGAAGGTCCACAGCACCATGCCACATGAGCACGTGTTGCTGAAGGCAAAAGCACAGTTTCTTGCACACAGAAACAAAGCCATCCCAGAGGCAACTTCCATAGCTCGGGAGAGAGAGACTGGGGCTGCTCTTGTCATGTTCCCACAATGAAGACGAAAGCTGATTTCAAGGCAAATCAGAGATTTGTGGAGCAGTCAGCGAAAGGGGGACGCCAGCTGCTGACCCTGCAGGAGGTACGCACCCTCCTTCCCCAGCTAAAGGCATCATAGTTTAAGGTTACCTTCACCCCCAGCCGCAATCAATGCTTTGCACTCACCTTGGCTGATCTTTATGTTGGTCTGAGGGAAAGCCTGGGCAGTGAACAACGCCATGGAGAGGAGCGCGCACACATCCCACCCGGTGCCCATGGCCAGGAGGGAGTACAGCGCTCCCAAACCCCGCAGGCAGCCGGCTGCAGAGGTCACCACTCAGTCCGGGACCTCCGAGCTGTGCCAGGGAGGCTGCCGGCGCGGAGCTGGATATAGGCGCTGTGCTGCTCCCTCCCCCAGAGCAGCGGCTCTCTCGGCGACACACACCTCCCACCAGCGCTGCCGGATCCCGGCCGCGCTCATCGCATCCCACCCCAGGGACCCGCGCCCAGTCCTTCGCCCCAGCCTGGCTCACGCGGTGAACGCCTCCTCCCAGAGAACCTTTGTCACACGCTGCAAGCGAGCAAGGAAATCCCTGATCTACCCCCAGTTGCTTCCTGAGACATGATTATGTGTCCCCACTCGAGCACTACCCAGCTGGCTGCCTTCCCGCAGGGATGCTGGTGGGCATCAGCGGCCAGGAGCAGAGCAGAGAGGGGGCTCGGGCAGACCTCCACCTTGGGGTGACTGAGCAACATGCCCTTTGCCTGCTGTGCAAGGCTGGCAGCCCACCGAGTACAAGACAAGGTTAGAAGCTGGAAGCAAGGGCTGTGTTAGCACAGGGGAAGCTGCAGCAGCCAGGCACCCCGGGTCCGGCAGAGAGGGTGCCCAGAGCTGCAGAGGAGCACTGCCTTGTGCAGGACTGACACAGACACAGCCTGTAATTGTGGGGTTTAACCCGTTTAGTGCTTTTATTTATTTATAACCAGGGACAGGCAATAATTTGACACAATAAAACATCTTGGAAGAGGGCATCACCAGGTGTGCCGCAGGTCCAAGGCTGGTTCAGGGACTCGCACTCCGCCCATCTGCCAGGTCCATGCAGTCCTGTAACAGCAGAAAGCCTTCAGCATCAAGCAGCAGTCCGTATTATTAACAGTCTATATGACCTACCATGTCTCCTTCATGTGGTCAAATTTTTTGGGGACATAAACTCCAGATTTTTTAAAACTCATTGCTCAGAGAAACAGTATAGGCAAAATACCATGAAATTGTGTGGTCCTGCTCCATGTCCAATTTACACCTTAAATGAGCATTGAATGAACTGCTTAGGAACACACTCAATAGTATTCCCTTTTTATTCTTAGCTACAGGTTAAAGTTTTCAGCATTTTCTGGGACTTCAGTTGGGATAACCCATTTTTAGAGGCACGATTCAAATAGAAAGTTAGACTAAACTAAAAGTTTGGGGTGACCCAAAGCTTTCAGTATAGTGAAACATCCAGACTTACTCCAGAGACAGTAACTACTTCAATCAACTTTTGTATATTAAATTTTCTTTGCATTAAGTAAAACCTTCTAAGAAAACTCCTCCCCCTGTCCTCCCATTTGCAGTTCCATACATTCATCTGAAACTGTATGTCCCAAGGAAAAGCCTACTGATGCATCAGAGCACTAAAAATGAAGGAATTTTGATTATTAGAAACCAAGGCATGCCTTTTCCCTTCTTAACTGTGTGCCATCCCCAGATAAAACCAGCGTTACAAGCAATTAACAGCAAACTATGGAACAAAACTCTTTGAGCATATTAATCTACTCCCAAAGCACAAGTGTTTATGCTTAAAGAGGGAGCAGAGACCCAGAGTAACTTTAATGATGTCCCTAGCAGCAGACCCCCGGCGCAGGGGGAGCACTGAGCTCCCCGTGCCCGGCACAGCAGCTGTACACCAGCTTTGCTCCCAGCGCAGGAGGGTACACACACGTTGTGCACGCAGAGCTGGCTGCAGCCCCAGCTGCACTTGGGGTTATCTTCTGATTTCACAAAGCATGAGATGTCCTTTACCTGCTGGATGCAGCCCCAGAAGCACAGCCACGTTTCATATACTCAGCCCTTCTGCTCCTCCCCAGCCTCACGCTGTTTTCTGATTGCCCTCCAGGTCGGGATCTCCTCAATGTGCTTCCATCCTGTTTTTACTCACCTCTCCTCAGAGTTCCCTCACCAATTTTTGGCATCATATGTACATGACACCCTCCTCCCTGTGAAACAGATACCTCATGGCTCCAAAGACAGACTAAGGGGCAAGAGTGACTTCTGTTCACTTTCATCCCCAATGCCAGAGCAAAGCATGTGGCAGGTCTCAGATCAGCTTCCATGGATGCCAGAGCTTTTGCTGCTGCCCATAGATACCACGTGGAAGAACATTAATATCAATGGCAGTGACTGCTGAAACCACAGCCCCTTGTCTGAGCCTGAGTTACAGGAAGAGACCGGCCTCTTACAATGTGTGTTTTCTCAGGACACCCCATGGGCTCCCTCTGTCCTGTGATTCATTGATAAGACAAACCAGGAGGAAGCCAGAGAACAGAGATTTGCTACCAACCTTGCTGCAAGACAGAGGAGGAGTTTCACCTTGCAGCATTAGAATTGAGACCCACCATCCACAATATGCTTGGAAAGAGGATGCCCATGGACAGCCCTGCAGCAACCACTGTCCCCACCACTCTGTGCTGCCAATACACACAATTGTGCTGCCGAGCAGCCATGAGCCATATGCTGTGGTCAGTAAAAAGGGAAGGTGTTTCACCAGGGAACTGTGTGCACAACCACATCAACAAGGTAAGCTCCTACCTGTATTCATCCCCAGCCACAGCAACTGGGAGAAGGTTCAGCAACAAGGTCACCAAGGCTTGGTTTTGACATCCTCTATCCAACACCATGCTCTACATGAGAGCAGGGTGTCCACACTTTTAAGATCCCTGAGCCACTGAGAGATAGCTTCTGGATACAGAGCAGAGCCAGCATCTCTTGGAGCCTCCTTGCATTCTCTGCATTCCTTCCTCCACAATGGCAGGGTCACCATATCAGACCTGGCTGTTGCATGGAGAACACATATGGGGATGCTCTGAGTGCAGAAGAGAATGAAACACCCACTGCAATGTAAACTGGAGGAGGTCCCAGGCTGAATGCTGGTATCAGAGTTACAACACAGACCTTTACACTGGAGCACAAACATCCTGGACAGCAGCAAGAATACTGACCAACACAGACATCTGCCCAAACAAGCACTGAGCTCTTTAAGACTCGCCTAACTGCAGCAGCCAAACAACAAATGGAGGTGAAATAGTCACATGTATGTATTGTTTTCTTTCTAAACCCCAAAATATTAAAAGTAAGGAGATAACGGAACTTCATTCTGGGCTGCACTTGATGAACATACGGGAAGGAGATGGCTGCTGCCTGCCCTACCACATGCCAGCTCTGGATGGTTATTGCTCTGGATCCTGAGGACCAGCATGGCTGCAGGAAAGCTCTGCACTGCAGGGTGCATGGAGCAGGCCATGGGCATGGGCAGAGGCCATGGGCTACCCCCAGTAATTTCACAGGACACCTAGGGAGCAGATACAGCCAGAGCCCGGGGCCCTTCCACACCTCTGTTCTGTCACAGCAGCACTGATGTGGCAGCAGGGCCACACCATCCGTAATGCTGTGAGGCTTTCCAGTCCAACACAAATAAACACTGCTGAAGCCAGAACAGATCCCTCCTCCTCCGCAATTAAGAAATGGAAAGACAATAAAGTCACGAGTCAGTCCCAGCTCTCTTCTGGGCAATGCCTTTGTTGTTCCATTTCTTGACTGGGCAAGGTACAGATTTTTATGCAGTCTCAATGTTGATAAAGAGAGCAATAAAAAATAATAATATAGGCCCACCCTTGCAAAGAACCAAAACCCAGAGCCTTGTGCAGAAACCTGACTCTTCCACCCTGCAGCATGTCAATGTGTTCCGGTTGGGAACCACACAGGTCCAGACCAATGGCTCACCCACTCGACCAATCTCCATCACCCGGTCCCTAGTTCCTCTCAAATTGCTCCCGGTTCATCTGCAGTGAGTAACAAGGGGGCAAAAGCTAACACCCTGGCTTTTCTTGTGCCACAAATACGACCGATGGAGCTCAACACAAAGATGAATTCTGCCAACAAGTATCACCCCAGTCTACGTGCCACAATTAAATAGAATTTTATTTTCAATAAATATACAATCTGCATCAATACCAGACAATATGCCGTGAAAAAATAAAGTGTACAGAAGCAACCAACAGGACAGCTTGACCGTAGCTAAGTTCACTTGGTGACCTGGAGAACTACCTGGGTTAACACACACAACACAGAAATAGCCACTGCAGTCTGTGAGAGAATTAAAATCATGTATTTTGGGTCTTCTTAACTGCAAAAGTCCCCAGAGCAGGTTTCTTTTGCACAACACAGGTTTGAAAAGACATGAGCTGGCTTTCCCAGTACAAATGCTATTGGAAATGTTTACTTTGCTACATCATCACTGTATCTACTGGACGCACACAGGCTGCTATCGAGAGTGGCACGTCTCACCGCTGACATGACATCGGGTCCGTGTGACGCGGGGCCGCACGCGTGCCCCAGCACACACATGTACGTACTAACAGAAGCTTAATTCTGTTAAACTAGAACAAGGACAAAACTGCAGTCAGAATCGATTTCACCACAGGTTCTACCGCTTAAAAAAATATTCTAGCCTAATGACCACGTTCACCAACGAGAGCACACAGGTACTTATATCTCCGAGAGGATGAGCCATGGATTTGGACTGGAAGGACAGCGGAGGCAACTCCCAACTCCTCCACCCTCTCAGCGCTTGCCGCAACACCTCCACACACAGCCTGGCCATGCTCCACCATGTGGGATGCGAACAGCCGAGTGGTGCCGGGTACGAGCAGCGAGAGGTCCAGCCAGAAGGGACACCGGTGGTCCCAGGGCAACAGCCAGGACCCGCTGGGACATGGTTCACAGAGGCCAGCGCAGCCAGTTGGGTGCCGGCAGCCGCTTCAATCCAACAGAGCTGCCATGGGGTGCGTGTGGGGTGTGAGGTGGGGTGGTTCGGTCGGTGGTTTATTCTTTTGCCTTGTCCACCTGCTTGGCCTGGCTGCTGTTAGTCCCCACCTCATGTTACCTCCAGGGATGCTGGAGACACGCGGTCGCACTCCTCCCGGGACCGCAGGCTGTGCCACTGCTCCACGGCCGTCCGGTGCGCATTGAGCATCCGGCGCCAGTGGTTGGACTCAGGGGCTCCTGTTGAGTACTGCCCGATCACAATCCTCCCGATGAAGTCATTGCTGCTCTTCACGTTGTGCCCATACACTGGAGGGAGCAGAGACAGAGACTGGTCAAGGCAAAAGCATTACTTGTCCACCCAGAGCCCTGCCCTCAGAAAGGCAAAAGTCCTGCAAATGCCCCCTCACACAGCACGCCAGCTGCCAGTGTTATTCATGTATAGCTCAGCACCTCAAAAATGTTAGACCAAATCAGGAGTTTGAAAGAGATAAGACACGCTGTACTACCAACCGAAATACAATTCAGACAAACAGGACACAAATCCGCAGTTATCATGGTATTTAGTAAGAGGAGGTAAAGTAGAATCATGGTATGGTTTGGGCTGGAAGGGACCTTAAAGATCATCCAGTTCCAATCCCCCTGCGAAAGGCAGGGACACCTCCCACTAGATCAGGCTGCTCAAAGCCCCATCCAACCTTGCTCTGAAGTAGAATTACATTAAGTAAAGACATGACAAAAGCTCTGCCTGGGCATTGTGAAACGGTAAAAGCAGACAAGCAGCCTGCACCTGTGTAAAGGAAGAAGCAGCATCTCAAACTGTCCTCCTCCAAACACAAGTGTCATGAACCACTCCAGGCTAATCAGTAGCCTTCCCGACCCAGACAGGAACCACACACTTACGGGCTGTCAGCGGGATATTTATACAGAAACAATTTGCCATAATTATCACTGCAGTTACTTGTTAGACGTCCAGGAAAGCAACCAAAGGAAAGCAATCATCCCAACACCCCATCCTTTGGATTAGCCCAGTCTCCTGGAACAAAAGATCGCAGACAGCAGCAAACCCTAATGATGGGCCTGATCCCAGGAAAGTTAGCATGCTCCCACCGGACAGGAGCAAAAGCACTTTGCAAATTGAAG
>JANHGB010049077.1:17583-35119 GCA_026283785.1 Coracopsis vasa
CAGCCAGAATATCCACAGGCACTGGCCGGAATATCAAGGATTTAAAAATCTCCTCAGGGAAGAGAGGGATTTTTAAGAGCAAATGTCTGCAGGGGCTCCAAATCCACCCAGGCTTGTGCAGCAAGAGCAAGTTCAAAGGGGGAGAGCACCCTGGCATGGAGCCGCGAGCCTGGCGTGGAGCCCAGCGCTGCCCCTGCCAGCAGCACCAGCTCCCCAGGGCTGCTGGAAACCAGCGCTGGCAGCAAAGCCACAACTGGGATCCCTCATGGCAGCACGCCCTGGTGCAGCACACACACTTCCAGACAGGCAGTGCCCTGAGCGCTAAACACTCGACCTCGCTTTTAGCCACACATCTTTGTCAAGGCTGTGTATTTCCTACTATACCTGTCCCACAATTACTGTAATTAGTATGCATGCTACTCAGTATCTCTACCATCTCCTTTCTCTGCAAAGGCTGGTTCCTAGCCACTGCATCAGTATGGGATCTTGCTCTGTGTGATGCAGGTACTACCTGCCAGTACGTTCCCAAAACAAGCTGTACAAGGTTACATTTCACTTTATGCCTTCTGACAGCTCTGACACACACAGTTTATGGGCAGAAATGCTACTGCTCATCAAATTACCTGGGGACATTTTTGATAACGGCAATCCTTCAGATGTCTAAATCATTTCTCCAAACAGTTACAATGAATAGCAACTATCCTGAAACTCAGACCATTGTAAGTTTACCTTCAAACTAGTTAACAATTAATTGGGGTACCACCCCTGTTAAGAAGACTTCATCTCTTCTACTTGTCACCATCACTTACATAGAGGTGATGCTATCAGCTCTCTGTGACATGTTGCTGAGGAAGTGCCCCTGTCAAGAGGCCAGGCTGGTGTTACTTGGAAAGGCCTTTTGAGGATGTGGTGAAGAATTTTAAGCCACCCATCTCCAGCTAGTGCACAGCTTGTCAGTCGTTAACGAGTTCTCCTACAAAGCAAGGGCTCACCAGTACAGCTAGCATGACTGTG
This sequence comes from Coracopsis vasa, assembly GCA_026283785.1. Classification (NCBI taxonomy): domain Eukaryota; kingdom Metazoa; phylum Chordata; class Aves; order Psittaciformes; family Psittacidae; genus Coracopsis; species Coracopsis vasa. The sequence goes on from JANHGB010049077.1 coordinate 18,598, forward strand.
CTAAATGTCCTGCTATGATTTATTATCCTAGAGAAATCAAATATTGTAATAAAATCACATTAAAGTACCCCCAAACCAAACACCTCCCTAGTTTTTTATGTAGGATTTTTTCCCCCTTGTTTTTTTTTTAATTCTTTTTTTCCAGAATGAAAGAAGATGAAGCCTAATCCTGGGAGACAATACCAAGTAATTTAAACCAAGAAGTCTTAAAGGCCATCAATTAATCACAGGGTAAATTAACAGTGGAGAAGTACCCAAGGCACACCAATTCTTCAAACCCAATCCATGTCAGGACTGTAAAACAGGTAGGTGTGCTAACCTTTATTTCACTGTTGATCCAAGCACTTTGAATTTTTCTAAAGCATCTTGCTAATGTCATCATGTCAGGTAATTAGCATGTTGATTCCTTTAGGGTATTAATAGGCTAATTATACAAGCATTGTCGCTTCTATCATTAACTAGTTTAGATAGCACAGAGGTAGACTTATTGCTGAAGAACAGGGAAGACATTCAGAGAATCACAGAATAGCAGAAGCTTCCCAGGGATTCCCTCCCAAGCAAGCTTCAGCTTGCACAGACTCTGTTCAACTTTCCAATGAGCAAGATAAAGTTTGCTCTTCTAAAATACTAACCTTCATCATGCTCTGCCTGATCCCAAACTCCACAACACTGGGATCATTGCAGCCAAGGCTGTCAGTAACTGAGATACTACAAGGCAGATTTTCTTGGTTCCAGCAGTGCCTCCTTCCTGGCTGGCACATCTAACATTTGTGTGAGGAAGCAGTCCTCTACGTATTCCAGGAAGGTGACAGATGACATGTGAGCTGCTGCATTGTTCTTCCACCATTTTCCAATACTTCTTCACACACAGACCATAAGAGGTGGCACTAGATTCAACCTCGGGTATACAACCTTGCAGCTTCACTGCAGCAGCTTTCTGACAAGATGAGTGATCTTTGTGTGCCAGAAATCCAGCTTCATGAGCCTTTGAAACTCAAGAACATGCCTTTCTTGCTTTATTCCCCTCTTTAAATGACCAGTATCTGCCAGGCAAGTTTGCTGGTGGTTGAGCTGCACAGAGGTATTGTGTGGACCCCACCTAGGGGAAGGTGCTGAAGTTGGTACTGCAAAAATTAGCCCTTTTCTTTGCTCACATTTGGGAGCATGATTTTCCCTGTTGCTGTCCCCAGTTCTTCCAAGAACAGCTTGGAAAGGAGACCTGTAGGAGCTGACACCTGCCCCGGCTGAAGGGGACCTGCCGAAGCAGCAGGCATCCACAGGAAGACCGGAGACCAAGCTCACACCTCAGGAGGAAAACGGCTTCTGCTCTTTCCTTTCAGCTTCTTCCACAGCAGGTAGAGGTGAAGCCCCTGTGGTCCAGCCCATGGGACAGCAGTTGGGCACTGCACCACACTCTGAGCATAGGTTATGGTACAAGTAGACGGAGCTATATTCCCTGATGTCTGAGCATCCCCTTCCAGAGCCTGACAGGAGCTCAGAGTAGATTCCATATTAAATCTTCCCTTGGCCACAAAAACCCCAGTAACTACATGGAGCTGCTTAGAAGCAGAAAATGGGGTAATTACCATTTAGGGTTTCAGACTGACCCAGACTCTGACTATGGGCAGAAAGACACTGCTTTCCATTTAAGAAACCTGTTCTCGTTACAGAAACTACACACCTGATGTCATGAGCTCTTATTCTACCATCACAGTAATTTACACAACAGCAACATCCATTTCTAGGCTAACGCAGAACAAAAAGCACTTAAGGGAGCAGAGGTCAAACCAATTCCTTCTGCAGCTGCTCTTTACTGAGGGATGCATTTGGAAATAGAAAGACTTCTTTAAAAAAAAAAATAAATCTCTTTATAATAGAAATGCTGAAATATAAAAGAAAATTGGGTTCACTTACTTTCATTAAAAGGTTGAATTTTGAGGACAAGTAACATAATGTAAGTAAACCATTTTCATGTTATATATTCATTGATGCAGTGCTACTGCATGACCCATATCAGATTGGTGAGTGCCTGGGTGCTATGTTGAACTTTTCTTTGGGGTAGGGGTACATGTCCCTGTGGGGCTCCCATGCAGGAGGGGTGTCTGGGTCACAGCCCCAGTGCCTGCCCTGCTCCCTCAGGGCTGAGCAGCACAGCAGGTACCAGGCAGTGAACAGCCCAGAGCTGTGGCCCATCAGCAGCAGGGACTGCCAGGAGATGCACTGGAACTTGGAGCTCAAATTTGGCTCCAGGGGCAGCTCCAGCCTGAGCTTCCCCTTGTCCCCTACCAACCTCACATGGAATTGCTTTTCACCAGTTTCACATGTCACTGCATAACCTGGCACTTGTCCCTGAACCATAAGGTTGCCTGGGTGGCATCAGCCCTGGCAGCAGAACCAGACAAAATGCCCCTTACTTTCCCCTTTGCCTCTACACTGAGACTTGCAAACCAAGTAACTGTGAAGAGCATGACTGCACAGTATTTGTGATTTATGAGTTATATGCAATAGTAAAATTTAAGCTGGCATTTCAGAGACTAATTCATCCTTAGATTAAACACATTAGCTGCTTGAAACGACCAAGAAGAAGCACTAATTCAGAACATTTCCTTTCCTTAAGCTAACTTCGAAGCTATCAGTACCATTATGTGATGGGGGACAGGCTTTAGCAGCAACACCTTGCTCAGCTGGGGCCACAGAGCCCCTGCATCTCCTGAAAACCCTCTGCCAGATGAGCCCAGCAGTTACTCAGCAGTTACGTCTGCACTGCTCCACTGAGTACAGCCACACCGTGCCTCTGCTGCCGCCTGCAGCTGCAGGAGCCCCTGCTGCAGCCTCCCCTCCACTGCTGCCTCTCCAGGAGGAAAACCTCCAGGCAGAGAAATCTCAGCGCACTGGAGTGGGTGAGAGCTCTGGCACCCAGAATTTAACTCTGCTTCAGTCACTTACATCAGTCACCTGCAATGCAATTAAAACCATTTAACTCAGAAGGAAATAACAAGCAGGAATGTGCCTGGTTTTCATCTGTCTTCTTACTCAGTGCAGGCATCACGCAGAACATCTTCACTCAGTTTATACTGGGTTTATACACCCTGGTTTATACACTGGGTTATATACCCAGTTTGCCATTAGCTAATTTACAGCACAATTACAGCACACCACCACCCACTCTGAACAAGTTGCCCCCAAAGTTTTCTACTTTTTAGGTTTTTTTCAATGCAATTGGCTTGCATCCAGCATATTTTAAAAGGCCTTAAACAAGAGAGCACCCCTCACTGCCGCTCATGTGCACCCCTCTGACACACAACATTGTCACACAACATGCCAGCTGGCACGATTACAGAGCCAGCCTACTGCTGCAGGCACAGCCATACGAACCAGCATCCCAGCGGAAGAAACCCTGGAATTAGAGGAAGAAATTAGAGGGCCCTGCTCTCTTCTTGTCCTCTACGGGATAAAGCTATTTGTTCTAAATACTAGAGAGCAAAAATCTATCTCAATTTTTATAGCTGGTCTAGAGGAGAATATCTGGTGCCTGGGTCAACCATCAGGCATGGAAGTCGTTAACTAAACCCTACCCACCATCATACACCTGCAATTGCTGTTGCCACAGACTGTAGAAGTTTCCCTTGGTACCCTTGGCACCCTTGGCCTACCAAGCTAGGAACTGAATAAGCACCTACACAGTAGATATTCTTACTGCAAGGGCTGTGCAGCACAGGCACACCTAACCCTGTAGCCATGCCTGCTCTAAGCTGCAAAACACCAGAAACCTTCATCCACCAGCATCCTGCTCCAGCAGCCACACTGCACACTGTGCCCAGATACATCCTTGGAGTACAGCCAAACCAGGGAAAAAGGGAAAAGTAAGCAAAGGCATGGCCAAGGCTGCACACAGGCAATTGAGCCGCAGTGTCTCCCTGCGGACACAGGTCTCAGCAGACCATGGGGTCTCTCTGTCAGGAACCACAATCCTGTTGGCACTGACCCATCAGCACTTCCCCACCTTAGCCTCAGGACTTGGCAAGGTCTCAAGTGCTCTGTTTCACACACAGGCACTGTCCTCCCCCATTCTTTGCAGGCAGAAACCAGTGTCCAGGCTTTTCTATGCTGGCTGCTGAGCTCTGCCATCAGCTATAGTGGGTCTGAGCTATGAGGTTAAGCAGGTCTGAAAACTACTTCTGAACTGCTTGACATCAATATTGAAAAGCTGCTTAGCACAAGGAGGCTGCTGCTAGGAGCAGGCAGCAGCAGGACTAATAATGCACGCTGCGAAGGTCACAGGTACAGACCAAATTCTGCCCCTTGCTCCTTGCGCATGGCCCATAATATTTAGTAGAGAAGAAAGAGAAGATGCAGTGATTTCATATTTATCAATTTAATCTCCATCAGGCTCTGATGTGCATGTAAAACTCATTTCCCAGCATCTCTTCCATGAGGCTGCTCCCTGCAACGTCTGCGCCTGCCCAGCTCCATAGGGAATTGGTTCCTCTTGAGCACATGGCCAAATCCTGGCCATGCACAGACCCACCACAGCTCCAGTATCCAGCTGCTGCTCCATAGAGGGGAACGCTACCACAGCAAGGAAACCCCCTTTAGAAAGCCACTTTCCTTCTCGACCTTCTCTAAGCGCAGCCTTCTGGATGGGGACCCTGAGGATGCACCCAGTGGTGCCCCCGAGCCAAGCATTTGGCTAACTGGAGTCTGGTGTCAGACAGGGAGAGGAAAGTCCCATAGGAGAGAGCAGGGACCCAGGGAGCAGAGGAAACACATAAGCATGTCTCACAGAAGTCTCAAGGACACGCAGGGATGACACCTCATGAAATTATCTCATCAGGAGATGCTGGAATAACAGACTGGATGCACCCACTGCAACAGCCCGGAGCATACTGAAAAGCAGCACTTACAGCTGGTTTTTTTCCACCTCCAATTCCTCTTTTTATTTTTTCTTTGTTTTAATTGCATCTCCATTCTCTGCACTATGAGCCCCAGATCCAACAAAGCACACGAACGGCTTCATGCATATTTATACACCTCACAGGAACAGGCTCCAGCACCAGTGCTGCACAGCACCTGTAAACAAGGACAGGGAGGGCTGCACAGGACAGGCAGCCTCTGCCAGTAACTCATGTGTCTCCTCCGACACCCATGGTGCCAGACACAGGCATTTCATCTCCAGACACTGCTCTGCCGCCCAGAGCGCCTCCTGCCACTGACATTTTTCATTTCATACACAGAAGATTATGGCCTTGTGAGACGCTTGAACAATTTCTTTCACCATGCCATGAGCCAAACAAGATGAAACGCTGAGGTCAAGACAGGCATGACACTGCTTAAATTAATGGGCTTGGCAAAATGAGCAAGCGCTGACGAGCAGCCTGGACAGAGGAGGGTTTGCTACTTTCTTCAGGAGAAAAAGATTCCCAAACATTCCAGAAAGCTCCAGGACAAGCAGCTTCTGCCATGTCTGCAATGAGGTTATTAACTAAGTCTGTCCACTTGAAGAATCTAATTTTCCCCTCTAAGCAAGCAACAGATGAGCTCAGGAAGCGTCAGCATCTTGCTCTCACCAGGATTAACAGTGTTTCACTCCTTGTTAAAGCAGCGAGTCTGCAAAAAAAGCCAAAACCATCCCTGGAGCATCTTCCCTGAGTGAGCCTGAACCTTTGTCAGGGCTGCAGGACCCACTTAGCACCTCCAACTGACCCTCACTGCCTCCTCTGCTGCCCGCTGCTCCAGGCTGACAAATAGCACCTATCATGGAGACCGGGAAGCCACAGGTGGGGACGTGGAGGATGGACAGCAATGGAGAAGGATTTTGAAGCCCATGCATCACTCCCGCTGCACAGAGGCTCCTCCAGGCAGGGTGGTCACCAGGAGGCCAGGGTTTCCCACTGCAAGCACATCTCCCCATGCTCCTCTCCCAGCACCCCAAGAGCAGGAGATGTCCCCACAAGACCTGCCAGGTCACCCTGTGTGGCCATAGGATGCTGGGTGGGAGCACTCTGCTCTCTCCAGACCCGAGCACAGAGCATATGGTGTCTGGTGCATAAATACATGGAGTATTTTATAACGCCAGACAGAAAGGCCAAATTCTGATCTAAATTAAACAGGTATAAATCCCCAGAAAATCCAGCGCTGACATCAATGGGGTTTTCTTTTTTTTCCTTTGGCGAAGATAGGATTACACAGGTTTAGGCACAAATTAGATTCTGCTTCTGAGCTCCAGGTCTGTGGAATATACAGACAGTCCAATACCTCAGAAACACACGTCTAATAGACAATAAGAAACAATTTTCTAGCAGCAAGTTGCCTAATTATCTATCCATCTGAGAGATGTTACGGTGCTCAACATGATAGTGTTTCAAAACAGAAACCACTTCTTCCTCCTGCATTCCAGCATGGGAAAAAAAAACCTAATCATTTGCCTCATATATTAGAGAAGATTCCCCTCCACTCCCCATATTTGTGTGCAAAAGACAAAATACCTGAATACTCCTTTATGGGAAAGGAAAAGCAACAGGAGAAAGGAGAGATGAGCACCCATCTGAAGCAGCAAGTCAAAATGTAGATGTGTAATGACCCCAAACACATTCTGGCTTTCACTCATGCAAATGGGTACCTAAAGATGATGCTGGCATCTGAAGGTCATGTTTTCACATAGCCAGGCAACTCAAAATCCAGGTGTATTTCTGGAGAAGCCTGAGGAATAAAACCACTATCAGCCTTCAATGTGCTCAGCTAATTGGGACATTTGGAAAATGGCCTGTTATTTACAAAGGTACCACCGAAAAGCTTCGCTATGTCTGCATCCCATTCGTGGGACTTTCACAAATCAGCACAGGCAAACACCAAAAGCATCACCTTGTCTCCAGTGTCTACATCACAGTCTGACCCCCAGAGCTGATGGGAAAAACAGGAATAGTTTTAGGGTCAGAGGAGCTTCAGCCATCTTCTGCTCAACCTGGACCTAAGGGACCCAATGCCTGGAGACCTGACTTTAGGACTCACCCAAAATGAATCCTAGTTAGTTTTATTTCCAGCTGCAATGAGTAAGTGTGGGTCTGTGAACTGTGAGCCTCTGGTGCAGCAGCTTTCCCCTCCTCTTAGCCTGTGCTCACTTGGAAGGTGAGGTCTGGAGCTGATGCTCAGCTTCAGCCCATCTCCAAGCAGCCTTTTCTGTCAGATCAGGGCTGTTCTCCTCCTCCCCATCTCCACCAGCTCTGTCTGACCCAGAAACTCTGTTATGTGGATCTAAAGCACCCCAAAACATTTTCTATCGAACACCCAACTAATGTTCATTAGACAACATACAAAATCAAACTGGTCTCTACCAGAGCATTCCCAGCATCCCCAAGAGTGAAGGGTGACAGCGGGCCAGAGCTGTGCTCACCAGGGGCTGTCTGTGCCATTAGTGACCACTTTTTCCGGATACAGAAACATCCCAAAGTATCCACCTCCAACAAGAAGTCAGGATTTCAAGAAGACTCAATTCCTCTCCTCTCAAGCTGTAACGCCACAAAAGCAATAAATAGGCTCAAACAGGCAGCATTCGGTGAAATCAAGCCGAACTACCCAGAACTGCACCATTAGCAACACGCACCAGCAGTGACATTTTTCCCCTCTAAAAACTCCAACTTGATTAAATGGTCCCTAAATTTTCCCAAAGGCCAAGGGAAAATGAGCCTACAGAGGACCAGCTATATTGCTATTGAGGAGCAATCTGTTATTTTAATCAAGTACTGCACATTAACAAGAAGTTAATTAGAGTAAATTAATTGGAATAAAGCATCGAAGGAATCTAGGGGTCTGAAGATACACATTGCTACAGCACTTGGGGCACAGAGAGCTTGATGGTGTTGTCAGTACCCCTCTGCAGCAGCTATTGAAACCCCAGGTATAAATGTGCAAAGAGTCACTGCTCAATGCTACCTCAGGAACTAAAATACTTTAAAAAAGAAATTCCATTTAAAAATTGGTCCTAAATCTTTATAGAAGAGATGAGGCACAGTCCATTTTTAAAACATAGTGAAAAGTGAAGAGAATCATATAAAATCCTATGAATGGTTCGAAAGAGAGTGCCTGTGGGCTGCATCCTCAGCCAGTGCTTCGGATGAAGATCTTACCAGCTTTCACACATGTAATGAGGCCATCTCTCCATCAACAAGTAAACCCTATCCCAGCCTGCTTCCCTCCCCCGGCCAGAGCAACCTGTCCTGCTGGAGCCATGGCCAGCTTTCACAGTGGATCAGCGCAGTGGGATGAGCCCCATCACTGCTCTCCATCAGACACCATCAGTCCTGATTATTGTCCCAGCTCCTGCTACGCTCTCAGCCAGTTCAGACAGCAAAGAAGGTTTTCCCTCTGGATTTGCACAGACCAGTACCCAGAGCATGAAAATGATTCTTCCCTTTTGGGGGATCCTGCTTGCTTCACAAGCCCTAAAGATGCTGTCATGTAAACATGTGCAAGAGCTTATTTAGATGGAGAGACACACACACACAGACTCACCACAAGACCTCAGGGAGATACATATTCCCTTCAGTGAGCACTGAAGGTTGTATTTTTCATGGTAAGTGATCAAAAGATGTTAACGACCCATCAAGATGCGGCTTGCCCTGGAGCACTGATGGTTTTTATTGGACCATCTGGGCTTTACTGCAACTCAAACAGCATTACCAACAATTGTTATTAACAACATTATAATCACTAACAAAATACCACAGTGCTCAGATTTCAGGTGTTGCCTCACCTCCTGTTTGCACAGCCCACGTTTTCCAAATGTTAGGCTGGGATTTAGAGGACAACCTGCACAAAACCCATCAGTGAGGAGAGGGCACCCGGCACCAAACCATCCTGAGCTCAGAAGCTGCAGTCACACCTTAAATATCCTCTTCCCTGCTTGGAAATGACCTTGGGCGGCAGCTGACAGCCCTGCTTCCAGGGCCAAACCCCACCTACCCCTTACCATGGGACAGGTACATATATACCACAGGTATACATGGGTAGGAGAACATACCATCTTTTAAAGCCCACCCCATTTCTCTGCAAGAGGTGAACCCATGACTTACTTTCATCTAAGCAGAAGATGGCACATGGAGGGTATGCATCAAGTTGCCAAAAATCCCCCAAAAGTGGAAAAACACCCACTCATAAAAGTGCATTTCTGTTACAGGATGTATACAGATGCTCATTACCTAGACAACATGTTTGATGGAGTAAATGAAAACCAAGTATCTTCTCCACTAGCTGTTGCCTCATGCATCATCTTTTTTTGTTAGGACATTATACTTGCTATGATTATCAGCTGCTTTCCTGGTTTTAGCCTATTCTGGTGAGAAGCTGGGATTCTGTGACACTTGTAGCAGTGATCCTGTCTCTAGATGGTTCCTCCTGGAAAGCACATCTTCACCTAAGCTCATCCCACCTCATCTTAGGCACTAAACAGGGACATGTGAGTTAGTGACAGTTCCAGTAATCATCTGAGGTAGGAACAGAGAGGAAGGCAGAAAGACAGCTTGTACAAAGTGTCCTGCACCAATGTGGAAGGAGAAGCATTTTGGTCTGTAAATGCCAGTAATTTACAGTGTTCAATCCTAGTATGCCTGAGGAAAGAGCTAAGAATCAGTCCAAACCCCTCCAAACGTTGGCTAATGCAGAGCTCACCCTGTGCACCTCATCTTGGAGGCGTCCACTGTCTCCTAGTCCAGCTGCACTTCAGTCCAAAGTCCAGCTCTCCAGAGCACCACCAGGAAAGTGCTTTATGGAAAACCATCTATCCACAGTGTTTGTGCACGCAGCCCTTGCTAAAGTTGCAGCAAAACTGTGCCTAAATTTTTACTGCAGTAAGAACCAAACCCAGACTGTTTGATTCAAGATGCACAGGAGAAAAACACACAGGGGAAAAGAATTAATCTTACTTTGTCTGCACAGTGCTTTACTTTGCAGTGTGGTACCAACCGCACAGAGGGAGCCGGGAGCCTCAGCTGATAAGGACTGGCACGGCTCTACTGATTTCCAGTGAAGCCAAGCCAATGTAAAGACAGCTGCAGACTGGGTCCAAAACATGAAGCCACAAAAAAGGTTCCTTTAAATTATTGAAGATACGCTGACTTCTGGCTCCCATGACTGCTTTTACAGCTCGCTCTTCATTCAAAGCATCATCACCCACCAATCAAGCAGGATTATTTTCCTTTTCAATTTGACTTTGACTCAACAGCAAATTTAATTAACTGACCTAACGGGCTAGAGCTGTGGATTGAAAAAATAAGGAATACAAAACAACTCCCACAAAACACACAACAGAAAGAACCATCAGTGCAGCCAAAAAAACCCCAACCTAAAAACCCAACAAAAACCTAGAAAAGAAAAATGTGCCTCATTCTCCTGCTTTGTAGAGATGCAGAATAATAAAAAGATCCCCACGTTGTGAGGTACAGCTTCTCCATGGGGGCAACCATTTGCTCTTTATTGTCTTTTAACAGAAGATCCCAAAGCCCTTTACAAACTTTTATGCTGTGCAATACCCTAACGTGCCAAGAAGGCAGCTATATGGGGAACAGCACCATCCCCAGCCCAGAGCTTCAGCCAAGCTGCATGCTGATACTCATTTTATTAAAACCACATAGATGCACACAAGAAGAAACTGGTGCTGCACTCCCTGTTGGGGTTAGGCTTCCATCAACATCCGGAGCATCTGCATCACTTAAATGAACGCTAAATGTGGCTCAGCATCTTCACCACCACCATGTCCCCTGAACTACCTCACTCTTGGAACACCACAGAGTGCCAATTCAGAAAGGTCCTCACAACAAGATGAGCTCTTGGCTTCTTTAACAATGGGAGGCAGTGCAGACATTGAACCAGAAAACTGTACACACACACCAGCATGACCAGCACCGGTGGTTCCAGCTATATATTGGCTGCATAAACCATGTATCTCAAACAACAGAGTCCCAGCCACAGCAAAAGCGGCAAACTCAGTGATGCCTGCAGTGCTATGCCCAAGCCACTCATCGCCCTTCAGTCTGACAGCAGCCATGAGAATCTGGCACTGCTACTCCTCAGAAAAGCTCTGCATGCTCCTTCCCAGCTTTGAAGCGCTGGTGACATTTCTGGCCTGGGATTATTTATTGCAACATTCAAAGTGAGCAACACGTCACTTAGAAAGTGAAGCACCACTTAAAAGAACACCACTGAAATCTGACTGCATTATGTGTGACTATAAATCAGATAACTACCCACTGACTTGCTTGAGAATTCATCCACCTGCACAGAAACAAATAGTCAGGCATCTACTCATTAACGCTAAACTCCATCAGCCAGGGTGAGGAGCAGCATATTCCCCCTTCACCCTTCTGCCTATATAGAACTGCTACTCTGTTTGCCTTTTCTTCTTCTATTAGGAAAAGGGGAAAACATAGAAAAGCATATTTCACACCAGTCACAAGATTACCTAGATGGAAGCTTCCAAGAACAAACTCATCATAGCACATGCAAGGTACAGGCAGGGTGATGTGCATGCAAAGCAGTGATTAATTATAGACCTTTTGTTGAGGAAATTTCTAAGCATGAAGGGTAACATTAAAATTGCTCATCAGCATCTCTTTTGTTATAACATGTTTGGAAACAAACTAATTGGTTGGAATTAGGCTCCTTGTACCGGCTTTGACACCTGCATCTGCCACGTAAGAAATAAAATGAAAAAACACTTCAAAATATATTCCTTCAGATGCAGATTCCTATCTGTTCCTCCAAAGATGGTGAGTAATGTGTGGAAAGTTGCCAAAAAACATGTTTCTGAAGCATGGAAATCCACTGTGGCAGAAAAGCTGGGTTCCACTGCCCAACCCCTCTGTTCTTCCAGAGGGCAAGAGGGTCTGACCCTGCTTCTGATAGTGCCCAAGCTCCACCGCACACACAGCCTGGAGTCATGGCATGGGAGAGAAACCCACTGCTTCGTACGGATCCCTGCAGCCCTGCCCATGAGCTCCATGCCATGGAACAGCAAACAAGGCCATTGCCATGGTGGGTCATGGCCGCAGTTCAGCCCCAGCACTGCTGCCCAGCCTGCAAGTGAGAGCACAATCGGAGAGTCATTGCTGTGCTCTGGTACTCCTGCTCCGTGCAGCATGTGAGTTGCCAACTTTACTGTGTTCATGCCCAGAGAACAAAAATAGGAGATTCAGAAATTGCTTAAAAATAAGAATTCCTATCCCAGCCAAACATGCCCAGTGCTGACAGAGCTTTTGAGTGAGGTTAGCTCTAGGACTCCTCCTGGCCCACAGCCTGCGTGGTCTGTCTCTTGGTCTGTCTCAGCTGTGCCATTCATGGTTTGACACCAAGTTCCAGTCCTTTAAACAAAGGCATGAACAAACCTGTTTGAAGAACAGGTGATGCCAGTGTCATACACCTATAGCTGCATCACCTCACCAGCGAATTATGTCAAGTACCAGCAGTTATCTTTGCCTGTGTCTGGGATCATTCAATATTTCCCTCTCATTCTTCCAATTTTTGACTTTATGCCAAGCTCGTTGCCACTCAGAAGTGCAACCAGCGCCTCCTCCTCCTCTGCACAAAACCATTCCAAATGGCACCAACTAAGCACAGGATGACAAGGTGTGCTCCCAGCCAGCTCCAGCCATGAGGTGGCAATGCTGGGACCATCTTTTGCAGAGGACAGAGGGCTAATTAAGCTTCCCTGGAGACCCCATCGACTGTCACCTCTTCCAGGGTAGCCACTGGGACAGACACCATCCTGCACGGGTTCATCTGAACACCCATAGCTGCTTCTTTGTTGATGTTGGAGGCAATCACAACCATGCCAAGTCGGTAAACCCATCACATTTACCTGTGAACACTAGGCTGGCATTCTCCAGTTCTTCCTGTGGAACCTTGAAGCTGAAGGACTCATTGTAGAAGGGATCTATTGTCCCCCGCATGCAGGAGGTCTTCTTGGTTTTGGTTAGTTTTAATCCATGAACAAGCTGAATTTTCACAAAGGGATCTGGCAAAAAACACAAAGCACAAGCTCTGCTTTATGGGCATCCTGAGTCAGCACCCCAGTCTGTGAAGGTTGGGCACCACAGGGATGGACCGTGCTGGAAAACAGCACTTGGAAATGACTGGGACTTGTACCACTGCACTGCTCCCAGGGATTTGCAGTGGAGACAAAAGTCAGGCAGGTGGATTAAAATTGCTCCTTGCCAAAACCATGATTAATGGCAGCCTTGATAGAGGCTGAGTGGACTGTTCACTTTGGAAAATGCCAATGTTCTGGCAGCAGCAACGGCAGCTGGGGCAGGGAACATGGGAAAAACACCTGAGGACATGCATGAAGCAGTTACCAGCCAGCACGCTCAGCAGGGAGCAATGCATGGGCACTGGAAAAGCCTCACAGCGTCCACAAAGCAGCTAGACATTATAAATGAAACCACTGCAACATTAATAGTCAGGCAGCACACAGCATCTGCAAAGCACATCACAGCCACAAATGGGCTGCCTTACAGAACACAACATGGGTAATTTAGAGCTCCTGGTTCCTCATCTCACATTGGCTCAGAGATTTTAACTTCAAATATGGCAAAGGGATTCACACTCTCCATTTTGTGTCAGGGTTCCAAATACTTTCATCATTGTTAGCTATATATACAAAATTAATATCTGGAGCTTTATATTAATAGGAACGGAGCTTCCGAATCCTCCTGGGTCCCCCACAAACTGCAGCCTCACCACAGCTCTGGTGTAAAAGCACATATAATCCATGAGTAATGTGAGAAATGCACTGCCCTTTACCTGAACCTTGGCTCATGTCTGTCTGAAGAAGCTGTTTTGCTCTAATGATGTCCACATTCAGTCTTCCCGCACTGGGTAGGTAGTTCAGTGACAACAGCAGCTCTCCCAGCTCCACTTCATTCTGCAGGAAAAAGGGAACGTGGAAATTCAGAACAGAGCTTGGAGGAGAAGGGAGAAGCAGGAAGAGAATTAAATAAATCCCGTTTATCTAAGTGCCTGAAAACCAAATTTCAGTTACGCTCTAAACTGCAGCCAACAACCATCTGGTGGTACCTCGTGCTGAGCAGAAACAAGAAAGAATACTATCCCCAGGTGAAAATCGTTCTTTAATTGCTGATCCTTCACCAGCTTTTCAGCAGTTGTGCAAAGAGGACCTATAAGGAGGAATGAATGTGTAAGGTCAGTCGCTTGTCGTCTTGGAGAAGACATCCTTTTTCCTTACCAGCCCCCAAGGACCACACCAGCCACTAGGGAAATCCAGGCATGAGACAGTTAATGCATCCCTGGGTCACAGGGAGGCAATTCAGAGGAGACATCCCCTTGGCATCCAGCCCGTTCCATCCAGACCATGGCACAGCTTAACTGTGCCCTTGCTGTTCATCAGTCTGCACCATGGCCATAGCCTCACATCGAATAGCTGCTCAGCCAGTATTTCTGTTCCCTTTACTTAATGATGCTTAAAACTATTAATTAAAAAAACAAACCCCAAAAAAGAGCTGGAGCACTGACATCACTGCTGCTCAGACATGACAGCTTAAAGTAACCTCTCCTCCCCCAGCATGACCTGGCTCCGAGATGCTGTTACTCTCAGATGCAAAATCCAGCCACTGAAACAACTCTGGAGACTGAAGACACACCAGCCAGCTCAGGCAGTGCACCAATCCATCCGCCTTGTCTCAGGTCCATGTCAGACTGCAGAGCTGGTTCTTCATCCCAAACAGCCAAACCGTTCAAAACCAAGCCTAGGTGGGATGGTCACAGCCATTCCCAAATGGAAAAGGAGCCGCAGTGGTATTGCAATTGTAACAAAAGACTTGTATATATAACGATGTATATATGTAATATAACAAAAGGCTTAAATATCTTTACTGATGCCTCAAATATTAAATTACAGAAACCAAAGACTAAAGGACCATGTAGACAATAAAGAAAACAGCTCTGAGACGCAGTCACAGCCTGAACTGACCCAAAGAGTCAGGTTCATCAGCAGATGGTCCAGGACACACGGTACCCATCCCTAGTGAAGTTACCAACAGTTCTGGGTAACCTGAGGGTAGGGCTGCCAGGAAACCCAACCAGCTTACAGCTACTCAGCTGCAAAGGGAAAAGCACAACCTCCACTGAGCACAGATGAACCAGAGGGCTTGGACCAAACCCGAGGAGACGCTCAGGGAAAAGCCTCATCCCTCAAGGCAGGAGCAGCACAGGATGGCTCCCATTGCCCACAGGCCACTCAGCTGCTCACCTAACCAGCCAAGCACTAAAACTGATGTTGGGTAATGGTATTAAAAGTTTTCCCCAAGGCATTTTGTCTCCTCTCCTGTTCCTGTTGACTACTCCCTGGGAAGGCAGCAGGACGTGCGTGGCATGCAGGAGCACTGGCAGGCTGAGGAAGTCCTGCACCCCCGATGCTACATAATACAACTCAATTTAATTCAATATCCTTTTTTTTGGCTTTCATAGAAAATATGGCACTAGGCTGCCCAATTTCATATCAAAGGTCACTGCGTTTCAGGAGCTAGCAAAGCAACCCCCCTGCGTTTAACCCCACACATTTAATGAGCAAAGGACAGGGGAAGCACCATGCGGGGAGCAGGGCAAAGGCTGCAAGTACAGCAGCATCCTGAGTCAGCCCCTGGGTGAAGTGTGGATCCACATCACAGATCCTAAGGCAAACACATGGGCCCTCCTCACACACTCCACTGCCCCAGGAGCCAGCCCCAGAGCCAGCCTGGCAGCATTCACTCCAAGCTGACCCACCTTCCGCCTGACCTTCCTCACAGCCCTTCTTCCCCACGAGGAAAAGCATCTGATTTCTTACTCCAAACTCCTTCTGTCACAGCATCTTGCGATGTGGCAGTATACAGCTACACAGCACACACACATTCATCATGTGCATTTTCTTCCACTGCTACAGTACTGCTTCACTGAGAAGGCACCGCTCTTCTGTCCACCTTTGCCAACTCCCATATCACAGTCCTGTTCAATGTACGATATTATAAGTTCTTTCAATCAGAACACCATTCCCCAACACAAACCTGACCCGACATGCACACAAAGCTCATGACTTCTGCGAGGTCAAGCCATACCTATATACACCGCTGTGCCCAATGGTTGCACAACATTAGGATCTAAGAAAGCCTGACATCTAAGGTGATTTAAACATCATCTATCTAATTCAAACTATCACCTTTGGTTTGATTTTCCCCAAGCAACTCCTTTCTGGTCTCGGATCTGTGGCTGAAACTGCTTGAAGACACATTTATCACCAAGAACAGTTGGCAACTTCCAAATCTATTACCAGGACAGTAATGAAGCATCACAGTGTCCACAACAGGATCCAGCTGAGGTACCCCTTAAACTCATTCTTTATAACATATCAACAACATATCCAGTCCTACTTCCACCTGCATTTACTGCTGTGTCGGGTTCCATGCAGTCTTTAATTCCTAGAAATTCAGGTACATTTGGATAGCACGAATTAGGAAACAAATTAGTGACGTTATTACCT
>JANHGB010049077.1:35219-53945 GCA_026283785.1 Coracopsis vasa
CTGAGAGGAGACAATCAAATAGCTCCTGCTGCAAATACCAAACTCCTGGCACAGGCAGGAGGCCGGCTGGCACTGGGCAGGGATGCAGGACCTTTCAAGTCACCTCAAGATGAGAGTGCTGAAAATCCACATTAAGATTTGGGGTAATTACTTCTAGATTCATCCATTGTTGGAGCGTGTTGATCTTATCCAAGACCTGCAGGAACTAAGGGACTTCCCTGGGTCAGGGAGGAACGGTGAAGCCCAGCAAGGGAAGGCAGATCTCCACACTTCCAACACATTTAACGTTTATGCTCCTGACAATATTTATGCACTGACAATATCAGACTGGGTATGTAACACTCCCTAAGGCACTGCCAGGAGAACCAGGCATCTACCCCCAAGCAGGAGAACCAAGCATGACCCCCATCTGAACCCCCCCCAGCACTGGGTCCCATAACCCCTGCAGAGGTTATTGAAGGAGCCACTATAACACAACTGTCACACTGCTGCCTAACCCACAAGCCTTCCATAGGTAAAGCTAAATCCCTGAATTTCCATAGGACCTAACCTAACAGGGATACTGGCACCTCTAGAAATTTTTCTGACCATCTGGGCTTAAATTTGAGTAAGTGGAGATATAAAATGCTGTATTCTGTAAGTGTGACCCACGGAAGTCAGAAGATAGACTACCACTAGCTTTAATGAGTCTCAGATCTGGCCTAATTCCCTAAATCTCAGTAGCACCTTTCTCCCCTTAGTGCTTTTCAAGCATTCCCAGATTTCTGTTAACTATTTTAAGGGAAGGAACATCCAACCCACAGAGGCCATGGCAGGATGAGTGTGCTCAAAGCCAGCCAGAAAGCAGCAGCTCCATTGTAGGGTGAGCACCAGCAGTGTTTGCAGCAATAACAAAAGGTGTTTTCAGAAGGAGGCCCAGATCCCTGGATAGCTCACCTCCAGTACAAGTGACTCAGCCTTTTCAAGGCACTTAACTCAAGCACTGAATTGCCTCTCATCTTATGAATGCATTATTTCTAGCTTAGGTGGAAGGATCTAGGAAACATGCTTCAAATCCTGCCATGGTGCCTGAGGGGACATCAGGCACTCAAGAAAACGAATTGGTAGCCAGCAGCCACCACATATTGCTCCCCAGCACTGCAGGGGAGACCAGCACTGCATCCACTGCACCACGCTCGCTAGCTTTCTCCTGTTCTTTGGTTACCTGCCATCATTAGCAAGGAATTAACGTGTTGCTCCAAGAAGCCCAAGGTACAAGGCCTCCTTAGGTTTTAGAGCTTCATTCTTTCCCCACCAAGCTCACGCCGTGGCATACTTATGCTGATGTGACAGTCTTGCTCATAAGACATGCTGGTGGCACAGTGTGTGTCAGAGATGAAGATGGAGATGCAGATAGAGCTGCAGCTTAATGGACTGACTGGCTCAACAGGCAAAACAGATAACTGGAGGGCACAGTTGGATCCACTGCGAGATGGAGAAACAAGACTCTATGGGTCAGGCAGGAGACCCAGCTCAGGGAGGAGTGAATGGCCATAGAGGTCTTGAGTGGCTCGTGGGACCATAGGAGCTGACCAGAGAGGCTCTCCAGCTCACTTGCACCTTGGAAACACTCTGTGTTGCCATAACCATGGACTCCCATGCCGATCATCTTGTTCAGAGGTGTCTTTATCAATGTTAAGACACGTCTTGCTGGGGGACCGCAGGCATAGAAGCATGGCTCCTGTTTTGTCACACACTGCAGCATCCCCAACCTCAGACTCACATAGAGGCTGAGGTGAGAAGAGGGATGCAAGTTCATACACAAGAGGTGTCATCAGCAGCTCGTTCGTGATAGGGAAAGGAAGTGCCTGAATTTTACTTTTCCTAGGTCTTTTCATCAGGAAACTAAAATGCTGTTGGTTTTGCTTTCAATATTTTGTTCATAGAACACAGCATGCAGAGGTGCCCCTCAGGCACCACGATGCAAAGGCATCATTTCAGTTGCCATTATTATGCTGATGATGCGCTGATTTGTGCCGAGATCCCAGATGACCCTGAAAAAGCAATTTCCTGTTTGATGAGGTGCCGGAGTGACACCAAGTCTGGGACATCCAAGACTCTCCTGAAGCTCTGATTTACATTTCACTCCTGGCTGCTCCTCTCCGCAGCTGCGTTACAGAGCCAGACGTTTGGATTTGCAGCCTCGGGCTCGCCTGCGATCCAGAACCTTCTGCAGTTACTGACTGGGTGGAACCAGACTCCCATAAGAAATCCATTTTTCTTTTTTGACATCTCTGAAACACAAAGAGGCCACCTCAAGGGAAGAGGAGTTTATAATTAGGGCCATTTGCACATCTGGTTTGGACCAGGGCAATTCTTTCCTCATAGCCCCCCCCCGCCCCAGGCTGTTGGTTGTGCATTGTTACAACACTAGCACAATTCTGCAGCTAAATTCTGTTCCCAACAGGAACCAGAGCACATTACATCAGCACAGACATCTATGCAACGCTCCTAATGAAGTTTCAGATTGATTTTCCTCCTCAAGGTTATCTGCGATGGTACCTCCAGGCACATTAGAAAACTGATGTTTACAACAGCTTGCTCCAACAGGCTTTCTACAGCATCCTGCAACACACAGCAATCATTTCAGGAAGGCCGAGCTATTAAGGACCAGAACCTGAAAACAAACATGTACTTACCAATGGCTAAGAACAGTGTTACCTGCGTAACAGAAGCTGGCCAGATGTATGATGAGAAGAGTCACAAAATCCCTTCTAAAGTCTAACTGGCTTGGCATCAGTTTGGACGGCCATGAGAAAGCCTCTTCTGTGCAAAAACATTTGGGAAGAAGATTTCCCATGGAGAGGTCCAGCCCACAAGCCTCACCTCCGGGCAGCTCCTCCGCAAAATACACCCCACAGCATCCCAACCTTACACAGAAAGGGCAAGGAGTGAACAGCACAGAGGGGAAGGGATGAGGTGACTGGGTCAACAGCTGGAAGCAGAACAGACAGGTAAGAATGAAGAGAAAATAATCTAGAAGCATTTCTCATGCTGGAGCACTGGAAAATGAAAGGGGGGAAAATAAGACAAACAGATCTGGGGAATAAAAAACACATGGAGGAAGAAAGACGGCAGAATATCATAAACCAAAACACGACAACAAACCACAGGTTATGAGCTAAAAACGTCATCATGATGGACAAGTGTCCATCACAGTATCCCATCACAGTTCCCTCAACTCCAGTGACCTGCAGGGTGGTGGCATCCCACCTCCAGCCAGGCTTTGCTCAGGACATCTCTCCTGCCTGACACAGGCAAACTGACAGGTTGATTTTAACATCCTGTTAATGAGTGAGCATAGCCCTAAGTAACCAATCCACATTCACCATCAGTGATTATGCATTATTCCTTTAATTAAGCAGCCACTGAGCTTTGGGGCACGACAAAAAAAGAAAAAATAAAAAATAAAAAAAAAGGCAAAAGTAAGAAAAGGAAAAATCTCTGACACCATTCATTTTCATGTTTCATTTCCCATATTTAACTGTCATGAACATGCACCCCCATTGAACTCTGACACACACAGCCTTGAGTCAACTGTTGTGCCAATTCTCTGAACCAAATCTCTGCATGACCAATGCTTTATGCCTGTATAAGAGACAAGTACAGGCACTATTTTCAATAATATGCCATGCTACCAAACACAGGGCATCATCCACGTTCCCCAAGGATGGCTCCTTCTCAGGGCTGCAATGGATAAGCCATAAGGATGCTAAGAACAAACCTGGTACACGCACAGCTGGAGGCCTCCAAGCCCATGCCATAATCACCTGGCTGCATGAAAGAACTAACGTAGCACCCAACAGGAATGAGCCAAAATGAGTCATTACCTGAATTTCAAACTCATTTCCCCCTTTTCCTTCCCAAACACGACATGGTGAGAACAGCGCAGTACTTGTTGTAGGCTTATCCTGAGACGGGAATCTACCATGCCAGAGAGCTGCCATAGCAAAGCCACTCCATTTGTAGAGCACGTACCACACTTTGAATGTAAAAAGCGAAGAGCTCATTCTAGTGCACTCTTAGTACAAAGTTAAAAAAGCAAGTCCAATACATAATCCCTTTACTACAAAAATAGCTTAATTTGAGAGGAGAAGGGATTTTTACGCTGTTTTGTCTCCATGACCAAGCAACTGTTTTTTCTTTTCTGGAATGATCTCCAAGCTCTCATTACTGCTGGTATACAGCATTTATTCCTGCCTACTCAAATCTGCCAAAAGAGAAATGAATCATATGTCAATAAAACTTGGGGTCCTAAACACGTGTTTCAGAATCAATCTGAACGGTGAAATACGCGAATCTGAGCCCAGCTACAGCAAAGCCTGCCAACTTCATTCATGGTAATTAAGCAAAGCCACACACGTTTAAGGGGATATTTAAGGAGACCAGAGTGTTCCTATGGGGACTGGACTCAAGAGCTACTCCATGAGCTGCTCCTACTGTGCTTTGGAAACACATTAATTACCCTGCAAGAAAAAGCCTCCCAGAACTACCAAGGATAAAGGATTTGGCAATACCTGCACTGACATTTTCCACAAGGAATAAGCCCTTCTGCTTAGTTGCTGGCTCTGATGATACACTGGACGGCAGCTTGCCTGTGCCTTCACTTTGGACCCAATCCCCTATATGCTCAAAGCATGATCTAAACTAAAAAGCACTTATATATAGGTGCAATCTTTTGCCTGAAGCTTACATCGAATGGTTTATTGCACTGATTCCCAAGGCTGAGATGACAGCATGATGTTTACCCATATTGGGTTCTCTGACAACCCCTTTAGGCACTGGATGCTGCTCTAAGATCTCTCCAGAGCCTTCTTTTTTCCAAGCTGAACAACCTCAACTCTCTCAGCTTTTCTTCTTCATAGGAGAGGTCCTTCAGCCCTCTAAGCATCTTCCTCCAATTCATCTTATCCTGGTCCAGCTCTTAGTGGAGTCAACGGAGTTGCTGGCTGCAGAAGCTGGACCATGCCTCAGACTGGGAGAAATCCACCCAGCCCTGCCAACACCACAGCACCAAAAGATTGCTGACTTCCCCCGTATCTTTTAGCAGG
Source organism: Coracopsis vasa (assembly GCA_026283785.1). Lineage (NCBI taxonomy): Eukaryota > Metazoa > Chordata > Aves > Psittaciformes > Psittacidae > Coracopsis > Coracopsis vasa. Next base: position 40,310 of record JANHGB010049077.1, read on the forward strand.
ATTCACTTGTGCTGGCACAGTCCTGTGCTGAGGCTGTGTCCCAGCTCTGGGCTTGATGGGGCTCAGCATGATGGCAGGACAAGGACTCAGCACCTGCCTTTATCAGCACACACTATGGCAGTGGCTTCCAGCTGGATACAGCAAGTGCAAACAGATGTTCATCCTGGGTGATACCGTTTAGGCCGCTTTCTCTGCTATTCCACAAACCTTGCCTCATCCCACTCCCACCTGTATAAAGAGAAAACCTTCTCCATAGCTCCTGCCATCTGGATTCACTTTCCTCCATGCCTCCAGCTCGTTATGTTTCTGTCTATATACGCCAGTAAAAAATCCCACATATTTTATGTCTTTCATCTTTACATACCACGTCTGTGGCTGTCTATTTTTCTCTCCCTCCTGTTACTGGTTTTCCAAGCACCTGCTTCAGGATTGTCTCCAACACGATCCTTATCACTGGGGGGGTGCTGCTGCCAGCTGCTGCTCCATGTCAGAGCCCGGGGCAGCCAACCCAGCCTGGCAAATTTTCATCAACTAATGATCACAACTGCAGCACATCGGCTTCGTGTGGCTCTCCAGGGTCTGAGGACACCTTCTGCAAGCTAAAATGCTATTGCACACACACTTTTTTGTCCCCGTCTACCATGAGCTCAGAGCACAAAGCACACTTCAACAGACTCCAGTTCAATCCAGCAAGAAACTGATAAAGGTTGTCCGTCCCTCAAATCATCCAGCAAAAAGAAGCATAAAAATATTGTCAGCATGTCAAGCCTATCATTCTGCAGGCAGAATCCTCCAACCAGCAATCAAAAACACCTCACACATTTCTAGCTCAAGCATCACTGTTATTGAAAGACATTCAAAAGCAGGTTTGTTCAAAGGTCTAAGCTTTATTGGTTTACTTCTTCCAGGCTTTATTTTAACCCTCTGATCAATTAATTTAACTTTAACCAACTAAGGTAAAATATGTCTTATTCATTGAACTTTAAAAATCTTATCGTTGAGGAAACATGGGAAGACGATACCAAACATCCTTTCTGGATGTCCTAGTAAAAGTATTGCTGTTCCCTTTGCAGTTGCAGTCTGCCAGCCAAGGTAAAAGAACAAGGAAGTACAAAAAGACCAAACCAAGGCACTGTACTAACCAAGGTGCAGAGGACCTTTCTGCTTAAGTTAAGTTTTTCCATATGATAGCAAGCAGATAAATGCAAAAGTCGTGTAAGGTTAGGCCTGCCCCTTCAAATTGAATTTTATCTTTTTCTCCTTTCTTTTATAAATATCAGAAATGCTGATTTCTGCATGAATTTATCTTGAATCCCAGTGAAGCAGACAGCACTGCTGAAAACAGCAGCAGCTTTCAATGAAACTTTGGAGAGGGAGAGAGGAAGGGCTGGCTCTGAGCTTGGCACACAAAGGCAGAGATGATCTTGTCTAATCAGGGTCTGTATTAGCTGTGGAATGAATCCATGTTACTAACAGAGAGATATATAACACAGAGAAGTATCTATCATGCAAAAGCAGGGGGAACAGAGGGGAGCAAGGCTGCACGGTGTGAATCACAGGAGGATAACAGGATGCAACAAGGAGAGCTCTTTCCTCAGATACACAACACAGAGCCCATGATGAACTGCTAACACACACAAAAAGGTGTATATATATAGAAATTATTGCAGGCATTTTTAAGTAAACATTTGGGGGAAGGTTTGGGCAGCAAAGGCAGCCCAAGAATATCTGTCCTTGACAGAATAGCTGTCCTTGAACAGCTTCATAACACAGCCATGCCCTCACCCTCCGCTGCTGCTCTACTGAGCAAAGCAGATCCAGCGACATGAAGACATGTCCTACATAAAGCTACACTCAGGGACCCCATGATTTTGACTTGTGCACAGCATTCAAAACTTATCCTTTTTGCCTGAATATTGTTCAGGCTAATCCCATAATGCTCCTAGTTCTGTTACAGTGAATCTAGTTAGCAATCTTGCAGTTATCAGGGGTCTTGATCTTCTTCCCACTTGTATACTAGGAAGGTCTGAGCAAGAGATAAAAGCACTCCCAGCCCCTCTCACACAGAGAGAGGGCAAAGCAGAGTCAAAGACCAGTCTGGCTTCACATATAAACACCGTTTGGTGGATTTTACTTGTACAAGTGTCTCATCACAAGTTCCCACTCCAAATCAGACTTTCAGACCCACACTGTACATTAGCAGTGAAGTCAATGATTTACTGTTCATCTTGTCTAATATCTCTGGCTATGCCATCATTCTGTGAACACATAAAAATCAAAGAAAATATGAACCATCCAAGTTCACAGAGGGTTTTGATTCAGCAAAGGCTCTAAAACATAGAAATTGCAATCCCAGAGCTGGCAAGGAATAGGAAGAGACAAGCCTCTCATACCAATTTTGAGATACTGCTCATGCTATGATCTTAGTGTGGCTTTCTATGGGGTCCTGTGCCTCTAGCTACATGAGTGATACTGCTAGTAGCAAATCTGGCAGCTAACTGCCAGTCCTGGCTGGAAAGCTCAGACCTTCTGATTGAATAGCTCATTTCCTTGCTGGTAAGGAGGTGGCACTGATTAGGGCCCTTTCCTGAGAACAGATATGGAAGCACACAGACCCTCTGCATCTTCTCTTCCCATCCTATCAAAGGGTTGAATCTAGTCCAAGACACACACTCAAACTTTCATGCATGGAATGTGCCACATATATTAGACAAAATCCGTGGCAAGTTTATTTTCTTCAGGGACATGATGACAAGAAATCTACCACTACTTTGCAATCTTTTGCTTATGCATTATGCCGAAAGTCTGTGGAGATTTGGACTTTACCCAATCAAATCATTAGCAAACTGGCATGTCCCGAAAGCGCAGTCACGTTAACCACCACAGGACTGACCCAGATGGGACAGTGTCACTGCAGTGTCTGAGAATGGATGCAGGTCACTGCAGTGACAAGAAAGATTGTCTAAAAGGTGCAGACTTCCAAAGCAGTCTTGAGTTGTTGTCATTAAAGCTGACATAGGATCATGCCACCTCCTCTGAACATGAAAGCCATCTCCTCTACCTCATAGTTTTAGTTATAAGATCAGTTATAGGCCTACATTATTTCAACCCAGCAGATGCTGTATTAACAAGCTGGCAATGACTAATTGGAAAGCACGTTACTTGCCAACGAGCAGAGGAACCGCACAAAAAAACAGCAAGAGAATTTGTGTCAATAATCTGATAAATTGTGTTACCTGAGAACTAGGCACAAGGGCTTTCCACCAGTGTCCGCCTTTCACAAGGTCTACATCGCTCAAGGGCATTGACACTTTGCCAATAACACAATGGCGTGAGAATTTGTCAAAATCCACTACGGTTAAAAGCAGAGTTCTTCTCTGGGCTTCTAAAAAGGGGATTTCAAATGTGTACCTCTCTTCAAACACCGGGTTCTGCGTTTTGCGCTTCACTCCGGTCTGCTTGGAGTTCTTCTGATCAGGAAGAAGGCAGATCTTCACGTAGGGGTTGGAGTGAGCCATGTCTTGCCTTGAACCATCATAAGAAATTGGAGGAGGCAGATCTTTAGCCTCAATGACTCGCACTATTAGATAGTTATGCAACAGATCGTACTGCGTGCTAAAATGCAGCATGCCCAGCTGGTACTTTGATAAGATCTCCTCATCTGTCAAGGAGTCCATATCATCGCTATTCGAGTCAAGAGAGTACAGTCTTGGTTCAAATTTCCTAAAATAGTCATCTGGGGTGTAGGTTTTCCGCAGGATAGTTGGCTGAACTATTTCTTTCTTAGCTCCTATTATTCCAAACTCTATAGGTTTAATGTCAATTAACGGAGAACTTGGCCTCCTTGACTCTAAACCTAAAGAAGAGAAACACAAAAATGCAATTGTTAGAAACTCAACTGAAGCCATTAAAGGTGCAAGTCAACTTGTGCTTCTTTGGATATAACTATTGTCTCTGTGCAATACCTTGCACAGCAGGCCTCCCAGTGGGACTTTTCACCACGATTAGTAGGACCCTTATTTATACTGAAGTCCAAGCTCACCTACACTTTTCCTTCCTTGTCCAATTTCCCATGCAATTACCATGCATATGCTTTAGCAAGGAAAACAGAGCTAGCCATGTTCCTGCAGAACAGAATGAGATTTTAATCAATGTACCTTCAACTTGAATTGATTCCCTGCCTAAAAGATGAAAGAACAAACACTACAGTTTGATTTTCTTCCCCACAAGAATTATATTAATGTTGGAAGGACGACCTTACTTGAAATCCGCCTCGTGAGGCTGTAAGTGGACCGTGATGCATCTGAAGATGACCGCCTTCTGTCAGGGGAAGCATCCTGAAGAGTGGGAGGCAGCTCACTGATTGTATTATCAGAGTCTCCATCTTTGTCCTCATTTTGGCTGCTTATCCTGTTATAAGAAGAGACCTTTGCGTGATTCAACTCAGTAAAAAGGGTACACAGAATGAAAATGCATCCTGGTATTGTGTCTAATCTCAGGTGCACATCCCTGGATGCTGTGGGGTATCTCCTGATCTATCTGGCAAGCAAAAGGCTGAGCAACTGGCTTCAGACCTATGTGAAAAACAGACTCTTTATCTTTCTGCTTGTCTTTCAAACAAAGTTGTATCAGCATTAGAGCACGACACAGGCCACATGGGCAGATCTTGATCAAAAGCATTATCTTTGTCTTTAAGAAAGAAAAAGAAAGAAAAAACACAAATCACAAAACCCTTAGCTTACAGCTTACTGCTGTACACTCACAGGTACACTTTGGAAGCACAGATTTCACTAGGAATGTTCAGCTTGGGAAACCACCATGCTCAGACATCTCAAACCTAAAACACACCTCTCTCAGTAAAATACTGCTTTGCAGGTATGCCACTAAGGTTTCAAAACTTGATCCTATAAATACATTCATTAAGAGCTATTTATTGACATGGGGAGGGGGGCGTTTAAGTAACTGGCTGCTTTTTATCCACTTCTATAAACAAGAGGTGATTCTCACCAGACAGTAATTTTATTGCCCTGGGGCCTTGGGAGGAGCAGGGAAGTTGGAAGGATCTAAATAACAAAGGGAGTTTTGATGAGAGTTGTAACATCTTTGAGAAGACTCTACAGAAGACTAGCATCATAAAGAAGTCCACGTATAATTCCTAATTCAGTTTATTTATGTAGAAATATATAAAATTATACATATGCAAATATACTAATATGAAGTATAAAGAAAAAATTTATGTGAAAGCAACATCTATTATCCTATAACAACATTCTGGTTAAACCCCTCATTGTGTCACAGCCACAGTGGCTCACAAAAGCAGTCAGGACCTCCCAGCCTTGACCGAAAGAAGAGCAAGAGCAACCAGTAACAACTACAGGAGATAAAGTCTCCAACTGCACGTTCAGAGGGGAGCGGCTGCCAATGGAGATGAAATCACTCAGCGGCACATGACGTGTAGCGCATCGTGCAAAATAAGCCTTGGCTAATCCATGAGACAGAGCACTCAAAAGAAAATAGGAGCAGATCACAAGGAAAGCATCAGCATGAAATGAGCAAAACAAAGGGGAATACTGTGTGAGTTTTGCTCCTGATTCACCCTTTCCACAAGCATGGCACAGTTGGGTATAAATGAAATACATCGAATCATTTGCTTTAGTAACCAATGACTGGAGCAGAGCAATAAACATAATCTGCAAAAAGCAGTAAAACTGCAGAAAAATTGTGTCCCTCCCATCTCCGCACCCCCCATATAAAACAAATTTGAACTGGAAATTCTTCTCCAAACCCACAAAGGTCACAGCAGAATCCATGCCAATCTCACTAATTCAGTCACACAACTTATCCACATTAAAGTCTGTTAATAATGAAAACCAAACCCTATGCTAAGAGGGGCATGCAATATTTGCACAACTCTGCAGCCCATTAAATGTAGTCCAAATCATGTGGTTTGACATATAATCAGTACCTGGAACACAAATAGCTTTTTCATGCCTAAGTGCAGGTCTACACAATCATAGGTAGCATTTGGCTATACTTGTGTTTGAGAAGAAAATGCACAAAACAAGGAGAAGGCAAGGTGAAAAGGAAATCAGGAAGAAAAGCATTAGGGATGTTCTACAACGGGTAAACGTAATAGTGAGTTAATAACATACAGATGACCTTTAGTAAGGAAATTGCTACTGAGCCACAATAATTTTCCTCAAATAAACTTTGGCTCTGGTTAAAGCAGCTCTGTTTCTGTTTAATCCAACCCTTTGGGAAGAGGAGCTGCATCCTGATTGCCATTCTGTCTCACAGAGTGTGCACCACTTATCCATCTATCTTTGGGGTTTCTGTAGAATATTCCATAACGGGCAGCTCCAACATACACGCTCGTTCCCAGCCCATTGCTGCAAGGACCAGGATGCAAATGCTCCTCAGGAAATAACAAGAAGCAACTGCGCACTCAGGTCAATATAATTAGACTCACTTCTGTAAGAATTGTTTTTCCCCAAGTTGCCACTGTAAAAAAATCAGGAAGTGATAAAATTCAACAGTCTCCCAAGAGGAAAGGCTTAAACGTGCAGCTTTAGCATCCCATCCTGAGTTTCCAGGACAACAAGGTGTGTCAGAGCTGCCAAAGGGAAAACCTATAGGCAAAAAATAAATGGATTATTAAGCATGGGGTTCAGATGTTTGCTTGTAGGCCAATGACAACCACAGAAGCAGTTTCCTCCTGGGAATTAGGTGGGGAGTCAAGAAAGGAGCAAATTGCCTTCTACGTTATGCTAGTGCCTTGGGCCCATGGACAAGTGGCAAGATGGGAAGATCTCAGCTAAAAACCTAGATCTATTTTTGAAACACTTTCAGGCCGTGAGTACGGAATACAATAAATGGATTTGTTCATATTTCCAATGCATGCATCTAAATGCAGAACAGGGTGGTGTCAAATCCATCTTCCATGTTAGGAATCCAAAAGCCCCATTTTAAAAAAATAAAAGAAAAAAGAAAGGATGAGGGGTCAACTGACATACACAGATTTATGAGCACTTACAAACATACCCATTAAACACCTAATTCCTAGACCAGTTCCAAACTCTTACTCTGCTCACACATCTAACTCCAGGCAATTTTCTACCTCCAAAAACACATACAGATATTTAAGAGTTTAAAATCAACAGAGTGAAAATAGAAACCTTGGGCTCCTGAATTCTGAGCCAGCAGAGGCTGCATGGGATCATTTCCACCTTAAACCTGTACACACAAAAAGCATGGCACTCCTATCGATCAGCAAACAAAAGACACCATTTCTGTCTCCTGCCTTTTACTCTCCTTTCCTCTTCATCTTCCAGACTCTCATTCCTCTACAGGCTCATTTTTTCCTCCTCTCCTCTCAATCACATCCCCTCAGCTCCTTTCCCTCTCTATCTCCTCTGCTCTCTTTGCCCTTCTCACTTGACTGATTTCTAGGCTCCCCCACCATTTTCTAGCAAAGTCACCCTCAAAGCTCAAAGCATCACCATCTTCCCTGGCATCACCCTGGGTCCATCACAGCTCAAGACAAGAAGGCAAAAGCCTCTTCAAGCAAGCAAAGCCTGATCTCCAGCTTCCATATCAACATGTGCTAACAGGCATACGTAGAGATCACAGGATTTGTAACAGTGCCAGAGGAGATGGTGACATCGGTGATCTTAAGGCATGGCAGCATCCATGCCTCCTTGCAAAGCTGCTTGTCTCGTGTGTCCTCTTCTTTGGGTCTTGCTGCTCCTCTCGGGCATTAACTTTGGGAACTCAACTTCTCTCAGCACTAGAGCAGAACAGGGAGACCCTAATGGCACCAAATCACCTGAGGCTGGAAGGAAAGATGAATACATGACCTAGGTCCTAGGGACCCTACCCAGGGCTGTTAGCATGAGTAGGTGCAACATAAATTGCACCATGGCTGAAGAACTAGGCTTGTTTTTTTTTTCTTTTCAGAGCACATTGTCTTCTGCTTGTGGCCATTCCAGTAAGTTAATTGTAGAGGCTTCCAGATGGAGCAGGACTGGGGGAAAACAATACAGGCTGGAGAGAGCTATTTATGAGTCCAAAGGTCTCCATGCTCTCTGCCTGTGGTAAAATCCAGCTCATCTGCAAAGTCACCATACATCCGTGTTTTGAGATCAAAAGAAGAACAGAGCTTCAATGCTTAAAATGCCCCTTTAGCCAGACAGAATCCAGCAGTCAAAACCAACACCACAGGACAATCACCACACACCCTCAAACACACATATTGTCCCTTTTGCTTCCCAGCACACCAGAGAAATCCTAAAGCAACCTCTCACAGCTTCTTCCCAGCTACTTCTTCCCAAGTATGTAATTGTTCCTGCAGCAATCTTTCTACATCCAATACTGCAACCTCATCACTCTGCTCTGTGCACAGTGCTTTCCTATTTAGCATTGACTTTGCTTCCATTTCCCAGTAACAGCAGGTGAATCCATTTCTGGGCATATATCAGACTCTTAAATATGTTACTCCACATTTAAAAACCGCTCTAACACATCTTGAACATCTCTATTTTTATTGCTTAGTATTAATTACCATCCTGTTCTACCTGGATTCAGAAGAGCATATAGACAAGATTCAAACATGAGACAAATTATATTATGCAGCACCAAGATACGGGCCTTCCAGACCTGACAGAGAAAAACCGCAGTTACTCACAGGAGTAGATAAAATCAACCCAGTGTCCCAGTGCCTAGGTACGAACTTCTGAGCATCAGATGATGCACTGAACAGAACATCTCCTGTGTGCCACAGTTTGATGAAGCTGCGTTCATCAAACAATCTGCTCTCACAGAAGACAGCCTAGCCCAGCTGACAGAGCAGCCACTAAAACACAGGAGACCTCTGCTCCCTTCTTGGTTTCAGTAATGTCTCCACAGGGTCACCTGTGTGCTGCAGACTCTCAAAAGAGAGGAATTAAAACAAGCACAACTTCACTGACTGATTTGCAAATATACTAGTCAAAGCTCCAAATAAAACCTGGTGCTGCCACTGCTGTTCTTTAATGGCTCAAGAGGAAATCTTGAAGAGTACCGAGATGACACAGGAGATCAAGTCTTGCTAAATGAAATTTTAAATTCATTTCCTTTTTAGAGCATGTACAAGGTACACCTTTCATCTGCCTCTATGACAATCACCTTCATGCTAGGATAAGAAAACATATCAAAACAACCTCATCAGCATTTAAGCTAAGTTGAAGTGCTCCAAAGCGCTGGTCCATTTGAAAAGGAAGGAAGTCTGAAGATGAAAAGCATCTTTAGAAAAGGGTGCACAGCTAAATCAGTTATCGGCTTACTTGCTAAATAACTTCCATCTTACCCATCTAACCTTACTATTTGAGCTAATAGGGCTGCCCTTTTTCACCTTGCCATTGAGTCACCTGCATTCCCATCCTCAGCAGGAGGTTCCTCCTTTTTAAGTAGCATCCTCTGAATGTCCTGTCGTCATTTCACATTAATACTCTCATCACAGCCGAGCAGCCCTACTCCTCAGTTAAAGCTAGGAAATTGTGCATCTAAACTTACAGCCAGGCTGGAGTTTGAGCAGGAAAAGGTCCCAGGATTTCAACTTCATCTTCATTTGTTTGACAACAGCTACAGTCGAAACACTTCTGACAACAATTTCTACAAGTCCACCGGCACAGCAAGAGATCCGAGATTCTAGCGAGCAGACCCTGAAGCCATTGGAAACCAAAGTACAAGATTACAACCCATCAATAGCTATTGGGAAATAACATTCAGCTGTATTTATGTTTGTGTTTCTGCAACAGAACATTAAGAACTATATTTATTCCATCTATATCAACAGACAAGTGCTATGCAGTTACCAGCCCAACTTCACTGATTCCATAACAAGGCAGAAAAATAAGCATTCACCGCAGGTATTTTCCCTCTAGTAGCAATGTATTATTATGTAGGTTGGCAAGAGGGTGATTTACAAAACACTATGGCATAGCAATATGCTAGAGTGGAAACATGCTTATTCTTTCACACACATCAACAAACTAATAGATCAGCAAATGTACAGCAGAAGGAATTTAAAGGAGAATGTAAGTGAAAGCTCTGATTTAATCCAACAAGAGTCTATTCAATTAACACAGCAATGTGAACACATTCCGTCCCTGTAGATCCATCAGTACGTAGTATTTGTATGATCCATACACATACAGCATTACAGCCCAACAAGCTTGCCACTAAAATGGATTAGCAAAGGCACTCTGTCCACATGCCTTCCTCTGCTATTATGATTAATTTCATGAAGAACCTTCAATGATTTTTTTGTAAAGAAGCTACTTGACCCAGGAAAGTATTTCATGCCTTAGGTTTCCATGGTGGTCCTGACAGCATCATCTGTAGCAGTGCTCCTTGACAACATTACAACCACAGGGTGCACCCCACTGGAGGGCAACAAGCTGCTGCCCCACTTCCACGCCATCCCTACAGCCTTCCCTCCTCTTCAAAGCTCTGCTTGCTTCAAGAGGAGCAGAAAGTCAAACTTTAGCCCATCTCCCACCCACACCAGCTCCAACTTCTGCAGTTCATAAGAAGGCTCACTTAGCCAGCACAAGGGCCCTGCTAATAAAGGGCATCACACTGTAGTCATGCAGGTAGACATGCAGCTGCAAGAGCAGAGCATGTGCACACACAGGGTTAAATTGCTTTATGATGGTATGTGACCTTGAAATGTTCCTAAGAAGCTGAAGAAATAAAGCATGTGAGAGCTTCTCCATAGATATCCCAAAAAAATACTGGAGACATTGCAGTATTCACGAGTGTGCAGACACAGGGGCACTATCACTCCACACAAAGGGGATTCCTCTGAGGAACACAGATCTATACAGAAGACTCCACAGGAACATTTCTTTTTGCTCCAGTAAAACACATGTTTTTTTTCCATAAGCAAAATCTGAACACTGGGGGGGAAGGGGAAAAAAAACCCACAAAAATTCCCAGCCCAAAATGCAGTGCATCACTTATATCTAGGACATCAGTAAAGAGTCAGAAAAGACGAGACAATCCCCTTAGGATGGAGCGAGGAGACAGAGCAGAGAGTGAATCATCAGATTAACTCACCTCATTTATTGGTTCCAACTGTCCTTTTAGACATCCAGGATGAAGCAAAGGGGAACAAAATTAAAAAGACAAAAGCAGGTTAGCAATGCTCAAATAACTTTAAATTTTCTGCCATGACATGGCCTGGCCTGGGATAAGCCTGAATTTCAGACAGCACCTTGTAGATGTTAGAGGAAGGAGAGGTCTCCTCACCAGCCATCAGCTTCTGTTTCCAGTCCTTCCCTACCAAACTCCCTCTGTGCCTCCTTCCCCAGGAGCGAAATTCCCAAACCCATCGTAGAGCAATGAAAATCCTCCTCACTGCCCCTTACGATCGGGGTATCACATGCAACCACTTACTTTCTTCTTTAACATCCTGTCTCGAGCTGCAGCAGCTACTTGCTGCTGACAGCAAATGATACCCAAATTTTTCCAGTTAGATGCCACAGTGGAAAAAAAAAAGCTTTCCTCCAGATTCAGCCCACACAAACATCGTTTCAATGCCAACTCATTAAAAGCAACATTTCTAGGAAGGAGGAGAGATGCAGCATACTCTCCATTAAGCACACAGCACTTGAGGTAGCTGGGCATCTTCAGTCTCATCCTCAGATGTGACTTGAAGAATACAAAAAATAGAAGTGCTTAGAACTTGAGGCACAAACTCCAGTTTGCAGCCACTTCCTCCAGGCCACAGAGAAAATCTATAGCAAAGGAAGAAATCATTGCAAGACAGTGCTTTATTCACAAAACCACCCTTAGAATATTATACTTGACCCACTTCATTTACAACTGGAGACTCAGTAGCATTTCAGGTGCCTCTTGAAACATCTTTCCTATCACTCTCCCTTGATAATGTCTAAAGAGTTTCCTAACTGTCCTGGCTGTGTTTCTATAGGGGGAATCCCTAAAAAGAACCCAAAATCAAACCGAGACAAAACCACAAAACAAAAGACTACACACTCTACTCTTCCATGTGTAGATACTGGTTTCTAGCTTTATGCTCATGACAGGGACAAGAGCAGCGTTTTACAAAGCAACCAGGTCACAAAAGGTGCCTTTATTCCCAAGAACTCTTCCACAGGCTACGTTTCGGCACAAGCCTCCCCTTTAAAATTCCTGGAAACCAGTGCTTGGTGAAAAGGCCACCACTTGTTAGAAGTATGAAGTAAGAGGCTGCAGTGCTGTATGACAAGACAGTGATTACCAGCCAGCCATGGACCAACTGTTTAACAAAACTCTAAATGGTTTAAAGGGCTTTATCATTCCTCATTAATGCTAAGTTGCAGCTGAGGCTACAGTGGCTTAGCAAAGCTGCAACAAGAATACTTAAATCACTCTGAAACGAAGAGGCTGGATCCGTGCCACACAATGGAATGCCGTAGCACGTGCTGTGGGAAGGAAGTGGCATTTCAGAGTGGCCCATGGGGACATATAGTGCCAAACAGTCCTCCTGGTCCCCATCAGCCAGTAGCAATGTGAAGCCATGCCTGTGTGCCACCAGCCCCAAGAGCACAGTGGTCCTATGGGCACTGTGACAGAGTGAATCCATGACCACCCACAGATCTCCACCAGGAAATTGGAGGGCAGAAATAAGAACTAAGTATTATACTGCAGAAGAGCTAAACAAGTAACCAGTAACTCCAATGCAGTGGTCCGTGAAAGGAACACAAACACGACCAGCCATGTTCATCCACCTCACTCATGTCATGCCAGGCAGGAGGGTCAGGGCTGGGAATGGGCAGAGGTTTAGGGAAGGACGCACCAGCAAGCAGGTGCAGCAGGATCTCAGGGCGCAATGTCACTGTGATGTGCTCAGCACCCCCAGAAGAAGGGCTCAGCCCTTGGGGTCAGGGAGGCACCATCATGCCCTGCCATGTCTTTCCAAACCAGCCAAGCAGAAAACAACCTGGCTGGGAATGTGAGTGAAGCCTCATTGAAGGTCAACCGTGAGTGCCCTGGATGCACCCCCTCACCCAGCTCTGGGTGCAAGGCAGGACTTCACACCTTGATGCAGAGCCCTATCCTCCAGCCTGCCCGGCCCATGAGGGGTCCCCCTGCTCCGAGCCAGCACAGCTGCCATCACAACCAGGTCAACAGACCAGTTACAACAACCCACCGTGGCCATGTCCCTGCTGGGGGATGCTGCAGCAGGGTGGGGTCCCCGCTGTGACACCCCCAGGGAAGGCTCACAAGCCCCACCACAGTAGCCACCACAGCCTAGGAAGAGTATCCCACCCCACCCCAACGTGATTAACACCACACTGTGAGGATAACGGGGTGTCCCCGCTGCCCTCCTCCCACCCGGGCACTCCCGCCTCGCACAGCGGGCCCCGACGGCGGCGCTGCCGTGGAGCCCTCCCGGCCCCACTCGAGATCTGCGCCGAGCCGAGGGTCCCGGTGCCCCGCACACACCCGCGGCGGCTCAGTCCCGGTGGGAGGCGGTGGCAGGGGCACGGAGGGGTGGTTGGAGGTGGACGCAGCCCCCTGCATCTCCTACTCACCAGGCGTCCCGAATTTGACCAACACGATTATGAAGCAGCTATCAAAGGCGCTCTCGCAG
>JANHGB010049081.1:0-30523 GCA_026283785.1 Coracopsis vasa
TGAAAATGGGGGTTATATTTCCCTTTTTCCAGTCGTCAGGAACTTCACCTGACTGCCATGATTTTTCAAATATGATGCACAGTGGCTTAGCAACTTCATTTGCCAGCTCCTTCAGGACCCGCAGATAGATTTCATCAGGTCCCATGGACTTGTGTACATTCAGGTTCTTAAGATGGTCTCGAACCAGATACTCTCCTACAGTGGGCCTAGGATCTTCCTTCTCACAGTCCCTGCATTTGCCTTTCTAGAAAAACAAATTGTTTGTATGGATATACCTTAAACAAAGGACAGATTTCTGAGGGATAAAGAGTGAAGATAAATCGTATTTTTTACTTTTCCCAGAAAAAACTGATTTTCAGAAGTGCTTAGAGGGGAAAAGAATTACCCTGGCTGGAATTGGAAAGAGCAATTCTAAATTACTCTCTGGAGAACAATTTGATTGCTTTTATTCACATTTTTCAGGATAGTTTTAATTCACTTTAAAAGTTCATCTGAAAAACAAAAAGAATTCCCAGAGGTGAAAAAAAGAGGGAAAAAAAAAAAAACGGAGATAAAAATCAGACTAGTAATGGAAAACTTATTGAAGCCTTAATTAAGATGAGACACTTGATCACTCTGAAATCACTGCCTTGAATTGAATGTCTCAAGTACAATAACTAAAATGGTATCATTCAAAGCAATAGAATGGAACAACCTACCTTTTTTTTCCTTGTTTGTTTTAATTCCTGGTTTCTCCAGATCTCTGTTTGTAAGTGTTATTAAAAATGCATATTTATATGGCTTGGAGGTAACCTTTTCCCATGAGGTCAATCACAAAAACAATAGAAGTGGCAATTGCTAACATACTTGGATTAAGAATCTCCTATGGGTCCAACATTTTTATATGCAGAGAAACAAATTCTCTGAAGCTCTGAATAATTAGCTTTTCTGCAAGGAAAATTAGACCACTTTCCTTCAAATCAGAGTAACCTTGAAGAAAATCTGTCAAAGTTAGGGTTTTGATAACATAGACAAGAAGGAGAAGTCAGGCAGATGAAAGGAAAAAAGGACATTTTATAGGGGAGCACTGTAGGCTCAACAAACTAAAAAGAGAAGGTGTTAAGCAGAATACAGACAAAATGAAATAGTGAACTAAAACTAAAGAAACAGATCAAAAAATAAAAAAGTGATTTAATTTTAGTTTTTGCAGCCTATCAACTTAAGACACCCCAGTATGCAGGGGATATAATGCATACATGTGTAATTAATCTATCAAACCTTTACTCTGGGTTCTTACCTTGCAGTAAGTTTAGTGCTAAAGTTTGGGACTTTTTTTGACAACTCCAGTTTCAATACCCTGTTGGATTATTAAGGAAACAGAAACAATGTTGAAAGCTGTTTCATCAGCAGGTTGCTTCACTGTAAATTAAAAGGCCTGCAAGCAAGCACATATGGCACATCAGGTATGGGACAGACACAGTCTTATTAAAAGCCCGAAGAATGTTTCTGACAAGAATTGAAGCAAACCAGAAAATTAAATGCAGGAAGCTTCCGTATATTAAAAATATCATTCAACTTCTAACGTCTTTATTATGTTATGTAAATAACATAATATTATGTTATGGATATTATGATTATAATTATATATTATGATATTATGTATATTATGATGTTATGAATATTATGATAATAAATAACATAATATTATGTAAAATATGTAAATATTTTATGTATATATATGCTATGTAAATAACATAATATACATTATGTATAACAAGTATCATAAATAATAAGGAATGCTTTGGTTTGGTTTGTTTTTTCCTTTGTGCTACCATTTAATGTACTACCAAACTGTTGTTGGTTTTATTTAAACCAAATTTACTAAATCCCACTGCTTTCTGATTCAGAGAAATCTCAAGGAACTTGCCTCTTTGTCTCATTTCAGAGATAGAAAACTATTTGTTTCCAACTGGCTATCTTTCAGCAGGCTGAGTCTTTACTTTCTACGGTATAAAAAACAAAGAAACAGAAAACTCTGACTTAACAGTCATAAAGGTCATCAGGAAAACCAAAAAAACCCCAATGAATCAACCAAAAAAAACCAAAGAAATGGGAAATACAAGTTCTCAGAGCTCTTACCAGCTTCCTCCTAGTCATGGTGAGGGATTGTATTCCCCAAGTATCAAAGGAAGTTAAAGGACTCATGGACTTGCAGGCCTTTCTGATTACAAAGACCTCATATTAACTTAAATCTCCATGTTGTGTTCTCTTCACAGGTTCCTGAGATCACAGTGCCTGCAAAGCTCTGCCTGTAATAGTTGAAACCTGGAAGAAAGATGCTGCAATCCCAGAAAGCCTGCACAGTCCATTCCCCAGATGAGTGGTGGTCAGTGACTCAGTCCTTTCTGAAAAGCTTTTCCTCTGTCGTTAACAAAGTTACCCAAGAAGTAGCCTTCTAGAGTCCATGACAGAGCGGAGACACCTACAGAAGCCAGAGGCTGCTCTGCAACTCCTGCATTAATGTCTGAAGGATCTTTCACTGAACTTACGCCATGTGTTCAGTTCCACGGAACTCAAATACAATGTGACAAATGGGCAAAGAAATTCATACTGTAATTACACCAGTTAAGCAATTCTTATAATTGCTTATAGCTCTGTGATTGTTTACTCATAGCTCTGCCAGCTTAGAAGTATTAAGAGTTTAAATGGAGAGAAGTGCAAATGAAAGTTAAACCAATTACTGATAAAAACTGCTAAAAATGACACAGGATTAAGTCTAGTCAGACATGCTGACAACTATGCATTAATTATCTTCATAGGTTTTGGTAGCACTTAATCTTTCTGACATTATTTAAATTAGAGAGCAATGTGTTGCATTACTGGACCTGCAGGAGGTAGGATATCGCTAAACAGGGGGAGCTCATGGGCCTGAATAGTAAGTTAGAGGCTATGCCTTATTTAGCACATTTTTTAGTGCCACATGGTGCTCACACTGAACTTCAAACAGTATACTTAGTAGACTCCCACATCTGAATTGCATGGGCTGAATTTTTTGCTGTGATTGTTCCACTCAAGCTTATAAAAAAATCAGGTGCCCAAGGGGCATATAGGCAGTAACTCAGCAGAATGTCATCAGCCTGGATTTAATATTACAGTAGAAATCCATCAACTGAACTGTGAGGGCAGAACATTTTGTATCTCTAAGGTATACAGCAGTCAAGGGAAACCCTTGGCAAGGATACTGCAATAAGAATTCTCCAGGGGTTATTCAACAATATGTCTGAAAGGACATTAAGCTTTTTAGTCAGCAAGACATCATAACCAATGCAAATCTATGCCCATCCTCAGAACGGGAGCAACAGGGCATTATATCACTTTTTCTGATTCACCTTGTGAATCACACATGGGGACAGGTTTTCATCTTGGACTTTTAATTAGGTTTGTCTTCAGAGTGACATGTCTGAGTGAAAATGAGGGATTTCTTCTCAGCCTGCCACTGGAGAAAAAACTAATTAATTTTCATTCATAAATGCTAAGCATGGTCAAACCTTTGCTGACTTCCTAAGTGAACTCTGTGTGTTTGCCTCTGCTTTCAGCTGGCACTCAGCACTCTAAAGATCTGTGTCCTCTACTGAACCAACTGGCAGATTTCTTTATTTTCTTTATACCAGGTACATGAAAGAAGTAAATGCACAATGAAATCTGTGGGTTTCACTTTGGAGAGAAAGTTTCCCTTGTAGAATTCTTCAAAGAAAAGGCTCTGGATCTTTTCCATCACTTTAGTATTCTTACAAGATAGTGGCACAGATGCTTTTTCTAAAGAAAATGTATTCTCATAGGCAAGAACTAGTAGACTGGCAAGGATTACTCTTTCTTGTGTTGGCTGGATCCAGGAAGCAAAGTATTTAATGTGGATTCTATTGATGTTTTTCGGAACAACTGTTTCTAAAAACTAACACAAAAATTGATGAAAGTATGTCAGCTTTCTTGTGAGTGCTATAAGAAATTCCTTTGAGGCAAGGCACAACAGATCAATTCTCAGAGGGCTTTTTGGACTAGCAGAACCCAAAATCTTAGCTTTACAAAATTATTTTTCAAGACAGAAACAGGAAAACAAACCACCACACACACTCTTCTAATTTTAACAACTCAGTGAACTCAGAAAGGCTAAATATACAACCTTTTTTCATACTGGCAGCAATTTTTGTAAGTGATATTTACCAAATACAATAGCATAATATAATAACACTGTGCAGTCATATTTCAGACATATATTCTGACATGTTTGTAGATGGTGGGAAGCGAGTATACATAAATAAGCTACTGTAATAACAACTGAATAATAGTATTTTGTCTGCTTTCTCTAATTTCTTTCAATTACTTTATTGCTATCACCTAGAGATGATACTTAGTTTCTTCCTGTTTGGGACTCTTGAATATATGTTTTACACATATATTGTTAATTTGGAAAAGTATATGTAACACATGAAGTTTTTAGAACCGCGTTTGCTTCTTTCCCATTGATCTAGCTCCCAGAAAAGTGACTACAGTAAGTCACAGCAACCAGAATGAAAACAATACTGTTGTCAGAACCATAAGGCAGAGGCAGAGCTTAACTCCACAGTGTTGGTACAAGGAAGACTTACAGCATGTAAGGGAAGTACTAGTAATCTACAGTATTATCTAAATTCACAGTTCAGGTACTGTGATGGTGGTGCTTTCAAAGACTTGGGTTTAACGGTAGTGAACAAAGAAGATTCAGGCTAATCCCAAAAGTTTTCTGGGAAGTTTAGAAACAAAGGCCATTTAGACTTAAATTGTACCAGCAGTGCAACAAAGCTATATAAACTAGCTCAGAACAACCTAGCTTGAGTAACCCACATGTTGTTAAGATGAAATGCAGCAAAATCAAGTCTTTCTCAGCTTCAACAGTAATAAGGTTCCTCACATAGGGAGTAAAAGAAGGTTGAAACATCAGGCCTGGATCTAGTCTCTTTCTATGCTGTCACTCAAAACAATATGCTGATTCTTTTTTTACTTTTTTCAGAGACTAAATAAATAAAAAATACTCTAATTTCACCTTAATTTAAGTGTTAACTACCTAAGCAAATAGCACAATGCAATGTAAATTTAGCTAAGTAGGGGGGGGTTGAGAAGATTGTTTTATAATTATACAAACATTTCCTTCACTCTCTTTTGAAATAGGCACCAACATCCCCATTAATTGTTGTCTCCATTTGATGTTTGTCCTTACATTAAAAGCCCTCTCTGATTTGAAAAAAGAGCATAAACAATCAAATAGATAAATACAAAAAACAAAACCCTGGATGGGAAAGTAAGTCATAAGCATCCAAAACAGTGAGAAAAAGTAGAGAATCACTAAACAGAAATAGTTCTTAGAAGGTGAGCTAAGAGCAATAGAAATTTTTCTTTGCTGGCAGGACCAAAGTCACCACATCTGCATATGCCTGGAGGGCCTCCCCTGACTTCTTTCTTCCTGATCCAAAGGACTGTTAGTGGGGGTATGCCAGCAAGATATTGACAAGGAGCTGTCCCAACTTTTTGTAGGTTCAGAGGGCTGTGCAAAAGAAAGACGTGATGTAATCTGACCTCTGAATGAGGTTCTTGAGGAGACAGGTAAGGAGTTGCAACCAATGCAAGTGTGCAGATATGAATCAAACTCTTCTTATAGCAGTGCATAATGCCAGTCCAGAATATAAGACCAGCTAGACAGCTGGATAATTCCAGCATCTCTGGTTGTAGGTAACTGTCCAGCTAATAGGCAGGGTACACAACAAAACAACCACACACTAGCTGTGTAATATGCATAGTTTATTAAATAAGCACATTAAAGCAAACAAGCATGCTAATGTGAATCAGGTCTATATCTATATATGGTAAATAAGGACAATAAAGTAAATAATATATATATGTAAAGTAGAGATGAAAATTAGTAATGCATCAAATCATTACTTTATAGAGAGAATAGTGATTAAGAAGAAATACATCGCCAGTTACCACCAAATCATCATCAAAGCCCACACTTTAAGCTGGGAAGCCCTGTTCCAGCCCATGACAGGAGTCTCAGATAACTGGGAAAATCCTTACGCAGTGCATCCACCCATAGGTGAGGCTTCAGATTCAGCCACAAGAGGGTCCCACTTTTATACCCTTAGAAAAACAACTGGCTTTATGCCAGATCTGTAATTATTTACTCATGGGGCCATGCAATTTCTCATTATTTCACTGTTGTCCACATCAAGAGGATTGGCCAGGTGCCCTGGTGTGGCCAAGTATGAAGGTCATAGGTTTTCCTGCCTCTTTTCGACAAACAATCACGACGAACATAAATATAAATACTTTATCAAATACACCGTGGCAAACAACATACTTTGTTATGTCTCTCAGTCATGAGAAGGAATCAACTCTCAGCTAGGTTCCCATATGTTACAGTAACATAGATACCTGAAATAGAATCATAGAATCATAGAATGATAAAATCATAGAATAGTTAGGGTTAGAAAGGACCTTAAGATCATCTAGTTCCAGCACCCCTGCCATGGGCAGGGACACCTCACACTAAACCATGTCACTCAAGGCTCTGTTCAACCTGGCCTTGAACACCGCCAGTGATGGAGCATTCGCAACTTCCCTGGGCAACCCATTCCACTGCCTCACCACCCTCACAGTAAAGAACTTCTTCCTTATATCTAATCTAAACTTCCTCTGCTTAAGTTTGAATCCATTACCCCTTGTCCTACCACTACAGTCTCTAATGAAGAGTCCCTCCCCAGCATCCCTATAGCCCCCCTTCAGATACTGGAAGGCTGCTATGAGGTCTCCAGGCAGCCTTCTCTTCTCAAGCTGAACAGTCCCAACTTTCTCAGCCTGTCTTCATATAGGAGGTGCTCCAGCACCCTCATCACCCTCATGGCCCTCAGGAGTTGCTCCTGCCTTGAAAACCAGGCGGTGATATAACAAAGGAGATGCAAAATCTTAATGTGTGATGGTAGAAAAAACATTTTAAATATACCAATTCCATAATCCAATGCTAGAAATTTCTCTTTTCACCATTTTTTTTCTCTCTCCTATGATGGAAGATATTAATATTTTTAACTTTCAAGTAATCTTTTGAATGACTAAACTAATATTTCGTTAAACTGGATTCTGTCTCTGAGAAGCTACACAGCAAGTAAAACATTTTCTGTGTTTCAAAAGATTACTTTTCTACAAAAAAGAGAAGAATAAAAATGTCATATTCCACTTTAAGCTTAAATTAATTTGAGATGGCTATTGGACTTTAAAAGCTCTTTTTTGCTCTCCTCTTACAGAGTCTTTTCACCTCTAGTAGAAAGCTAAAAATAGACTCACCACAAAACTCAGATGCTGTTTCATGTATTAGAGATGACTGATTGAATTTTTTTAAAACTTCTTGATTTAAAGATCTAAAATAAACTTTAAAAAGAATCTGTATCCCTTCAGCTCAGTTCAGTTGGAATCTCAAGTCACCATTTTCCTTTGATAGTCTTTGTAAGTTACAGGCACAGCCTCAAGCAAAGACAAGTCCAAAAAACTGCTGTAAGGATGCATTTTTCATACCAATAAGCAAGAGAGAAATTTAAACTCATGCTCCTGCCATGCAAGAAATATAATCATACTTACAAAAATAAAAATGAAAATTAAAAAAATATTTTAATAAATTAGATACTATTAGACATTATTTCAAGACAATAGTAGTTAAATATTGCTACTATATTCTACACTGCATAGGGAAATAAATGCTATTTAATATTCTTAAATGTGTAATTTAAATTTCTATCCCTGTTGTAGCACTTTGTAAAGAACCTTAGGGTTTTTTTCCCATCATAGAAAACTGCAGTGGCATTCTATTCAAAATGTGATCCAGTCCAGGCTTGTTTAATTCAGAAGTTCTTTACAGTTAGAGTTAGTTGCTTATCTCAGAGAAGGATGAACAAATATTTGAAAACAAACAACAATCCTACATTAATACATTGTTATGATTGAACACCTTGAAATGATAATAGTATGGAACACTAAAGATTTTAAGTCCCAAGGGAAACTTTAACATGAATGTATTATATCTACAAAGCATTGTATTTTTCTGAATATATTTTCTACTAAAAAATTAAAGAGGAGGAAAAGCTTTGTGGCCTTTTCTTCTGTTATGGGCAAATAAGGCCTCCTAAATAGATAAAGGTTAATATTGCAGATTGTGCGCATAAATCAAAGAACATAACTTTTTAAAAGCCTGATTCACATTTCACTGATGCTTTGTAGGACTTATCCATTCAAATAAAAAAGAATAACAATGATACTGACAGCTCTTCAGAAATTCTCAAAGAAATCTGTTCACCAATGGAGTCTGTCTTACTAAACAGAAATCTAAAGGGATACCAACAGAAAAATAATCCCTTGAGCCTTAGAAATGTTTAGGCTCTTTCCTTCCTGCCTGCCTTCTTTCCTGCTTTCCTGCCTTCTTGCCTGCCTGCCCTAATATGTATGCGCGAGTGTATAAAGGCATTTCATATATGTGTGTGTGTGCTCTTATTACTGATATGCAACTTAAAATTCCAGTGACCAGACAGCAGTGTCCTTCTTGGTACCCACATAGGTACATTACACTTGCACAGGTATGAGCAGCACTGAGAGCTCCAGGGTCGAAGTCTGTCAGTGGAACATGTTCACTCATAACTTGTGGGTCTCTCCTGTACGTGGTCTTAGACACTTAATCTACACAGCAGCTAACCCCTGGTCTCCCTCTGTTGATGCATTTGGACCTTCAGGCCTCTGAGGTTCGTGGTACTCCTCTAGCTGCTGGCACTCAGCCCTCTTATTGTGCTCAAAGGCGAGTCCAGCTTGAAGATCACTTCACCCACCCATACACACTCAGAACTGAAAGTGCACCCACACAGACTCTATTTGAAGCAGAATTTAATAAGACCATAGGATAGTCTGCACAGCCAGACAAGTATATTGACCAGTTCCTGTTTACACTTGACCAGCCTTTTTTATCCCCATTTCCCTCCTTTTTTCCTATGCTTGTTCCTCCTTGTTTCACCTTTATACCTCCCTATGGCCCTTTCTCTAAACAAGTCTCACACATTGTCACAATCCCTTTATAAAGCACCCTATAATGCACTTTACAAAGTCTCAAAATGCTTTTTCACCAGCATTCCTCTAGCCCTTTAGGCCATGATCCTACACTTACCATTGCTCTTTAGATGCCCTTAAGGTCCCAGTGTTTAGGTGGTCAGCCCTAAACTCACAACCACAACCAATAGCACATGTGGACTGACCCCTATCTAGGTTCATAAGGCTACAACAAACCTCAAAAGTCACACAAGCTCTCCTGGTTTTTTCAGACTTAGGTATGCAGAACTGTTCACTGACATCTTGTGCTATAGTGCTTTATATGTCTGCTGTCTCCAAACTTGGTTTGCTGGTGTTTGGCCTAGTACCACACTCTTGGAGCTTTGTCATGATTTGATACAATACTGCTGTCCAAAAGGCAAGACACAAAATGGGAAAACAGGTTAGAGAAGGGAAAGTATTCATGAATGACATTTTCATTGTAATATTCTTATTGCTGTTCTCAGCCTCCAGGAGCCTCTGTTAGTAAAGTTAGTATTTTATAATGAGCTGATCTGCACTTTTTACTGACTTCTGAAAAAGAATATGCAAGGATCAATAGAAAGCTAAACCTGATAGTTGCCTCCTGATAGGTTAGCATCATGGGACTAAGAAGATGGCATATATCATTAGTGACAGATTCAGCTACAGATTTTTATCATTGGCAGAATGATGTAACCCTCATTACAAAAGAGCATTGTTTAATTGATCCATTTTCTCCCAGCAGTCCTGGTTTGGTTTTTTTCCTCTTACAACATAATGGCCAAATTGCAGTTCAGCTTCAATCAAGTGAAAACATTATATTGCAGCAGTAATAAGAAATACTCTGTGCACATTTAAATTACCTTGATTTAAACATGAGAAAATCATTATATTATTAATGTTACAGAAGCTGCCAGAGGACATTTTATATATTAGTTAAGTTAGTGCAAAGAAACCATGAAAAGTGGGGTGTTTTTTTTGTTTTATTTATTTATTTATTTATTTATTTATTTATATACTGGCCCCCAACCTTTTCCTAGTTCCCAAATCTTTCTTTATGTTTGCCAGAGTTCACTTAGCTTGGCATATGAGCCTTATCATTACTACCTCAAACACATATGAACAAGAGAGATTTTTCATTTTCAATTATAGTGAAAGTCTTAAAGCAACAAGTATTACAATTAAGTCCTGCAATGCATAGTACAGAGGTAATAATGATAACCCCCACCATTTTTTGCTAAAGGCTGACTACACTGCATAGGATTTAAACAAAATGCCTGTAGGCATGCTAAATGGCTTTAAATAGGCAATCATTTTAGAAAGGAGGGATAATAACTTTTTCCCTCACCACATGGAATTCTAGTGGAGAAAAACAAAACAAATACTTTTATCTACAAAAGGCAATTGTAAAGAAACAGAAAGTACCCAAGGTGCACGCTCTGTAACTGACCAGAAGCCAAACTGAGAACAAGTTATTCTAAAAGTCTAGGTTCCAGGCCCAGATACTGGCAAGAATTACATGGTTTCTGCTGTGGCTTATTTCTCACCTCTCATGTTTCAAGTAACAGTATCTGCTGGCTTAAAGACTGAATACCTTTAAGCAGCTTATTTTTTCTTTGCAGCAAGCTCTACCCTTCTGCTTCTCACCAGAACAATAAAAAACCCAGAGCCTTCCCTTGTTAGAAAGTAATTTCCTCTCCTCTGCAGATCATGCCAAATCAAGCATAGAGAATATATAAGAATATATTGAAGAGCTTGGTTACAGTTCTGTACCTCCCTATCCACTTTTATGAAGACCAAACTTCTTCAAATCCTCAGTGTCTCTGTCTTTAGTAAGTGCTTTTATTCCTGTTTGGGATAGGATTTACCATATTGTTCCTAAATAATATTCACTTTGCTTCATAGTTGCAGGGCCACTTGCTTTGGTTTTGTATATGTCAAACATAAGGCAGGACTGCAAGCTCAGAAGTAAAGCAAATGATTTTCAGCAATGGATCTTTAGCCTCAGTTCTGTCCAAAATTGTTTTATAAACTTTTAGGTTATTTGATGAAAATCCTGCCTCCAGGCACGTGTGAAACAGCTCAGGGACATGAGGTGGGGGAACCTCAGTAACCTGTTCAGAGAAACAGAACTGTGGCCCCAGCCCCTCCAAGGGACTTATCAGCCCATAGACTGGGTTGAGACCCAGTACCATCAGTCAAAAAAAGAGGTTCTCCAGACCTTGGCAGAGGAAGGTGTTGCTGCCAAAGGTGTATGGGACACATTTTGAGAATTAAGTGAAGTACTTTTTGAGATTGCACAATATTTACTATGGGATGCTTAAGCGAGGAACCAGATACAGAGAAAGTGTGGTTTGGAGAGGAACACACAAGGGAAAACAGAGGAGTAAGGAGATAAAAGATGATGGTTGAGTAGGAACAGGTTGCTGACTTGCATGCTTGTTTGACTTTGCCATGCATCTGGTCAGCAGAGTCTGTCTTGTCTTCTCAGTATATTCCATATCTAACTGTTTTAATGGCTGGGGTCTCTCTATTTGGCATGTGTGTGTGTGTACAGAGTCAGACCACAGGTTCTAAGTGCCCATGTTTTAGTGCTGCAGCAACTGCACTGAATGAGGAGAGGGATATCAGTCGGCAATTGCTAACAAATGCCAAGACAGACTATCTAGGTAGCAGGATAACTGTCTGGTGCTACGTGTATTTGTATCCCAGAGGAAGGTACTTGGATGAGTTTGCTACTGGACTGTGGAAGTCCTGAACAACTGCCAGAGACTGTAAGGTCTGGGGACTGACTGAGAGATATGTATGTGTGGGTTTGTTTGGGTGAGAGGCAACTAAGCAGAATGAGGATTCAGGAGCAGCTACTGGGAGGATTGTGTGTCTTAGCCAAGTTACCAGGTGGATAGACATTATATATTGCATATATTGTATATATTGCATATATTACATATATGCATATAATTCCTAGTAATGGGCCTCCATCCTGATCAGCCAGAAAAGGAAATTTCACTCTCCACCATCAAAACAAAACCAAAACAATACGAAAAAAAAAAAAAAAAAAGAAAAGGAGCAATGTTGGACTTTGAAGTTTCATTAGTTGTCTTTCTCTTTTGTATTCTCTAACCTTCTTTGGTCAATGTGAGAATGTCTTGCACATTCAGCTCATCTCTGGCATTTTTCCTTCATGCCTCTTTCATCTTCAAATTAGGAGTAATTTTTAAGTATTTGAGAATGGAATTTAATTTGAAAACAATTGATTTAGTATTTTCTAATATAGACACTTAGAAACTTCTTTGCACTTTAGAAACTTCAGATTATCTGCCTGCATCATATTTAGGATCTCTTATCTAGGAGGAGGGAGCTAGCCAGAAATATAGACCTTCATATCAAATGTATAATTTCTAATAGGCTCGAAACTGTATCATCTCCCTTATGCAGAACAATAGTCTGCAAACTCCAAAAGAGAAAGGAAGTCTCTTATAATTTTATTTGCACTGTTTTCAGGTCTAAGACTTTCTTTTCATTTGTCTTTTTTCTCTTTTATTTAGACTTTTCCCCACTGAAATTATTGCTTCTAAATAGAAATGCCTGTGGAATGAAAACAGGTCTATCTGTTATGTTATAAAAACTTCACATAAAATGTGTCTACCTACTTTAATCATAAGAGTATCGCATTCTGGACATTAATGTTTTGTAGTTTTCTTCCTGTTGACGAGTGTGAGCTATGACTTAGCTATATTAATATGTTTGTGTGACAGTTTGTGTCAAAGCTCTGCAGAGCAGTACAAATATCTCAGGACAAAAAGAAAGTAACTTTAAAGAATAAGTGAAAAAAAAAAGTTACCGTAAAAGCTGAATGTAGCAAGGATTCACACAGTCCTAAAAGCTACTAGAGGAATAGAACAATATGGAATCAGCTCTGTCCTCTCCCAGCATGGTGTTGGCCAGATCACCCACTGTGGTGTATATAATACAGGTGATTTACTCCTTCCTGTGTTATCTTCCTTGGAGGACTGGACTGAGCAATACTTTTGATATGTTTTGTGGGTTTTTTTGTAGCTAGTTTTTCCCTGTTGACTCCTCAGTTTTTGGGTTTTGTTTTCCTTTTCTTGTTCTTATGAACCTTTTTACTTTTAAAGTTGTTTCAAACAGCTTATGGAAAAATATTCTAATTACATTATTCCACATTTAGGAGTAAAACATGCCTGGGTATTAACTGACAGCATGCTCATAATTTATTTTTACAGTTCAATAATATTAGATATTAATTTCATTTACAGGTATACTTAGTTATTTACATAATGAAGTCTATGACTCTCTCCCTTTAAGTAGCTCTGTGGATGCTAGAACCCCTTCTAGCACTTCTAGAACTGCTGACGTTATGTTCATAGGGTATACAAACAGACTTACAATGGTTTTATTTATCAACTTCAAAATCTGCAGTGAATAATTATTGTATGTGATTCACTATTAACAAAGATCTATAGGTTAAAATGCTGACTGAAATTTGTAATGCACTGAGTGGAAAAAAAGATAATAATAGGAAAAAAACCCAAACCATTCACTGACATTTTACAGTTTCCTCCATTAAAATTACCAAAACCAAATGAAACCCCCAAACTCCCAAAACCAAACCAAACCAACAAAAAAACCCAAACAAACTTCCCCTTCTCCCTCACCTCAACTCTGAGAAATCTGTAAATTTTAGATCAGGTAAAAAACTACATCCCAAACAGCTCAAAAGCCCAAAGTGATCAGTAAAAACTTTATCGTGTTCTACAAAACCTAGCCACTGAAAGGGAGAGAACAAATCAAAAACTAGATCTTCAGACAGAATCTATTCTTTCAAATGCAAACCCAAACAAAACTGTTCTGGTATTCTGATACCCTAACCCAATCTAATATACCAACAGGAGCCTGCAGGTCTTTGAGTACCTGTATGTCTTTGAGTAGTCCCACTCAAACACTTTCCTGACTAAATATTTTGCTAAACACTGAAAAGGATGAATGGAAAATACTGTGTTTTTTTTTTTTTTTTCTGCATTTTTCATTAATTATATTAAATGAGCCAAATAACCTGAGGATTATGTCAGCTTTATCACTGCGCTTGTTGCCAACTGTTGGCTTAAGAGAAACCTTGAACACAACCATGTGTAGAGTTATCTTATTATCATAAAAATTAGCAAGTATTAAGTAGTAAAAAAATGCTAATACATTTTTTTTTTTATTTATTTTCTTCTCATATTTTTATTAAAGCCTTGACTGAATCAGGATATGGAAGCACAGAATTGTGGTTAACCAGTGTACTACTGAACTGAACTACAAATTACAGAGATGACATTTCCCTGTTTCAGCAACCTGCCAAGCATATATAATCAGACACTGGTTTTGAAAGTGCATCCAGTATAACATTACTGGCTACCTGCCTTTGCAAATCCCCTTCGTAGGTGTGCAGATAGAACAAAGCACATCAGAGAAGCATGGTAATATTTTCTTGCCTAAGAAAATTGAAACAGTGGAAATAAAATCTGCATTAAATGTAATCTTCATGGAGACTTAAAAGCATGTTTAAAAAAAGCAAACATAGTTTACCAGGGTCTCTAGCAGCTTAAAAAAGCTATAGGTCTTCTGAAGCCGAAGATTTGGTCTACTCATTTAAAACAGCATGTTTTAAATGAATGCTTCTTGCAGTGCTGCATTTTTGTGTATTTATAGAATTCCAGTACATTTATATAATATCTACTGAAAAGCACCCCACAGTTTAGAATCATGTCAGTAAATTCATTAAGCCTTCATAACCATTAAGCTATTTAATATGTGAAATAAATTCAAAAATCATATAGCAAGTTGTCAGTTGATCCCCAGTTAATAAATAAAATAATAATAACAAAAAAACCCTGATGACATATGAATATTGTCACCTCTTAGATTTTCCTGGTGATTGAAGAACAGAGATCAAGAAATTAACATGAGATTACAGTTCTGTTTGTTTTTTTCCTTGCCTTCACTGAGAATTTGCCATCTCAGGAATCAATCCATCCAGATTCAACAGTTTTAATTTCGGAAAGGAAACATCCAGAAACAAATTATCAACATAGCGTTTAAGTCTTATTTATGAACAATCCCCCCACCAAAAAAGAAGAAAAACAAAAACCAAACCATAATTCCCACTTACTGCTTTCACATTTTTTCTCTCCAAGTCTTTTGTGAAAGTTGTGCACATATGTGCATTTCCAAATCTGATGTGGATACAATTTTAAAGTATTGACTAGTGTTAGTTTAATGAGTTAACATAACTGATTAATAATTTTTTTCTAGTAGGTTGCATCATGTGTCATAGAAAAAGATAAGAAGTCATAAGAATATTTAGCATTCTAATTGTATGCAACTTACAATTAATAGAAACAGATCCTGCATGCAATTTTTTTTCTGCTTCAAAACAGTAGCACTGAAATTAGTCAAGAAATGAACTCTCTTCCTGCATAAGAGACACCCAGAACTGCCAAGTATTTGCAGACTGAAATTATACTTGGACTTAATCATATGCCTTTTTTTTTTTTAGGTGGTTTTTTTTTGGTTCAGGATATGTTGATGCCATTTACTGTCTTGCTACTTTTGTACCAGTAGCCTTACTTTACTGTCTTAATTTAGTAAGACAGTCTTACTTTACTGTCTTACTACTACTGTCTTACATTTACTACTTAGAGTTTTAGGGTGCTGGGGGATAAATCTTCTTTTAAAATCTTTCTCAAATCTTCTTAAGAAAAAGATATCTAGGACTTAGAAAACTAATTAATATTTCAACATTGGATTCTTCAAAGGAAAAAACTGCATAAAAAGTATATTATTCATTGCTGATTTTTGCCAGACATGATGTCACTTGAGTTTCTCAAAGTAGGAAACACAGAGAGATAAAGAGAATACAGTTAAAGACATAATGCTTCTGCACAATTAGCTGTTTGTATATTTTTCCCCCTTTGAAGAATACTGATTTATTTTTCTTTTCCTACTTGATGGAAAATCTGTTACCACTCTTAGCACATTCATATCAAACCACTCTCCAAACATATGCCTGCCTGCCAGTGTGAGTAATACGCTTTCCCACCAATTATGTTATTCTCTGAGTGTGCATGTGTGATTTTTTTTTTCTTTATTTACTGTTGGTTTCAGTGTTTCTCACGCATTTATGCTAAAGAAGGTTACTTCTTTTGGAGGTAGCGCAAATGCAACTTTTTTCAATAACCACCTAGTTTTATAAATGAATAAGACATTTTATAGGAGTTTTGATTACTCTGTATCTCTATAAAACATTCTTACACATAATTACTACATATCCTTATTTAACCCTCACATTCATAGAAGATACTGAAGATATTTTGAATTCCTTCCTTGCTTGCTCTTTTGGTTTGGTTTGGACATCTGAACTAGTCTAAGTGAAATGGACAAGGCAAGTAAATTCTGGTGCCACTGAAGAACAGTGTGTAAAATCCCCTTTTATTCAAGCTGCAGTTAACAAGTTTTAATGTTATTGTTTCAGTTTTTAAAAACTAACACTTACTTATAGACAAAACTTAAAATGGTGATCTTCTGGTAGTAAGCACAGTTTTTATTGCTGATGAAAGCTGGAATCTTCTATAAAGAAATGTCATTCTCTCAGGAGTTCCACACTTGCTTCTTTACACTGCAACTTATGGAAATCAGTGAAAACAAAGAATAAAAAATCATACTGTGAGACCATTCAATATGAAATGTGTAAAGTTTTTGTCACAGAATTTCCTGTGATAAGAATTCAGTCTATATCTAGATAAAATTCTGGGACTAAACATCAAGTTAACCACAGATATTTAATGGCATACATGACAACAGTAAGAGAAAACCTGTTATTGTTATAAATATTCATGTCACTAAAGTAATATATAAATACTAAATTTATGTTTTTTCAAAGAAAAATATTATTTCTTGTAAAGAGGAATGTGTTACTGAAACTCAAGATATACTTAGAGGTGCAAAAGAGGAATATGCTATCATAAAATCCAGTATGGAAGGTGGACTCACAATGGAAGATAGATACCCTTAGATACAAACTGATTATTATCTCAGTGACTTTGGACAAAACAGGAAGAGATGTGAATGCCTGAATTTGTGTCACAAATGTAAATGCCTTGACCAAAGTAGCTGAAAGAGAAGCCCCTCCTAGTAACACAAATATTCCATATGGAAGTAATTGATTATTTATAGAAAAGCCCAGGGGAAAAGAAGTCTTATTTGGCATATTTACAACACGCTAAGGTAATGCTTAAATAAATAAATAAACTTCAGCTATTCTTCCCCATTCAATACAATGAAAGCATTCAAAACAGTGTACTAGAAATATTCATATGTATAGTCCTTTTAAATGTGCAGTATAAAATGTAAAGATGTCATTGTATGTAAGTAGCAAAGACCTTCAGGATGTTCTTATTCTTGTGAAGATCACAAAATGTATTGATCATTTTCCTAGTGTATTTCAGAGACTGTACAATGTTCTAGTATTAAAAACTCACATTTGCCATTACCATAATATTTGATAATTATATATTTTGTAATACTATTTAGCAGCCTTGTTAGGCAGGAGAGCTACATCCTCCTTCATGTTGCCAAAATAATATTGAAAGAGATACCTTACTCAATGTAATACTGGAAGCCCACTGCAGACCAAGCAACTGCTTTTCAGATAGCAAGATAGATCCCTGTTTTAAGCATTCATTTATTTGGGGTGAGTATTTAGTTAGACTGGAAACTATTTCATCCTATTTAACTTTACTTGGGCTTTAGATTTACTCCTTTAGAGAGAGGAGAGATCACTTCATGCTATATTCTCAGACACACAGAAGATATGTCTTTTTCATAGACTTTTTGTTTCAGAACCTATCCTAATTTATACAGCTTTAGCCATCTACAGCTTTAGCCAGAGCTTTCTGGTTCCAGCAGTTTTTTTGTTTTGTATAAACAAAGTAACAGTCCACTGTTATGCAGAAAGCAACAGGAATTAGTAATACAAGTATATAACACTAAAGCACTAAAAGTGACCTCAGACAAAGAGATGAAATTGTGGTTTAAATCAATACAATTTTGCGCAACCACAGCCTTCAAACCTTATTCAATACTGCTTGGGAGGGTTTAACCCAAACGTAATCATGGATGAAGACTCTCTAAATCATTATTAGTTATATGAATGATAATCCTGGTACTTGTCATTCTCAAACTATTAACCATAAAATCTTTGAGTGAATCAATGTACAAAACACAGTCAGCTTGCTGATACTTGCCATTGATAGCAATTAATTTATTTTAGGGCATAAGTTATTTCTATTTAAAGTCTTTATTTACTTTATTGGTAATCAGAGGTAGCTCTAAACAGTCATCTCCATGCCACAGGAAATCACTGAAAGAGGAAAATACATGTGATCATTTCTTCTGGAGCCTTGTTATCGACTTTCAATAGCCACTATCTGCAAAAAGATTGCTATATCTTTGACTGGAGGTTGGATAAGTCAATAAGATAAAATCAAGCTCTAGTTTTGGAATAATGCTGTTGATTTCAATCATCTACATGAACCATGTATCTGTCTTGGGGCTTCCACAAAAATGGAATTTTTGACGTAATGGCATTGGAAGGCAGACTGCATACATGAGTGCTTCAGTACTGCCGTGAATTTACTATTGACATGGTACCTTAATTTCCAAATCTGCACATTCTGAGTCAGTTGAGATGCACAATTCCCCCACTAACTTTTCCCTTTTTATAGAAAATCTCAATTTTCTTGCTTGTCTCATCTGAAAAATGACTGGGAGAAAAAAAAAAGAAATTAATCTGGGCCAGGCAAAGAAAGGTGTAAAACCTCCCAAGAATTACAGCTATGTGAAAAGAGTCAGCTGTCAGTGCAAAGTTATAATTCCAAGTCTTGTTGATAGTAGCTCTTCATTCTCCTCAGAGTGTATGTTTGTAACTCAAGGTGGACCCTGTACTGTGAGCAGCTTCTCCTATCCCTTAAGTATGCGCAGGGAACAAGTAAACTCTACATTATGAAATGGGACAGATTCCAAGTATCTTTGTACTGATTTGAACTTTCATAGGAAGTAATACCAGAGACTTAGCATCTGTTGATTTATCAAAATCAGGTGTTTTTCTGTGCATCAGATGACAACTTGTGCACAGTGTATAAAGCCATGTCCCAGGAATTCCTCGCTTCCTGCCTTTGGAGCCACTTGTGAAGACTTGTATCTTGAATAAATACACGTGAATATAACCATCCACAATCTACTAAAGCTTCTGACTCAGATATGGAAGATCAGTTTGCGTACTGATGCTCAGTAGTTATTTCTTAAGAAGTCTCAATTACGCATTTGGGCTATTTCTGGCATAAGAAATTAATACAATCCTTTAATTTACTTTTAAAAAACCCCAAACAACTACTAATATTGTTTTGTAACTGTAAATTAAATAGTCTACAAAGGTAGACAGTTGAAAATGACAGTTTTGAGAATTTCAGCTCATTCCTGTAAACACAAACTGTGAAGTACAGAGGAAACAACTCTTTACATCTGACAGCTTCAATTATGGTGACCTACAGAGCTTAAATGCCTACTTCAAATCTTTCCACAACTTTTACTGAAGAACAGTGTGGTGTTAAATATTCTGAGGGGTTGTCTAGTTTTACTAAATACTTTATTCAATTAGTTCAGTTTATTGAAAACTAAATCCATAATATTTTCACCACAAATTTAAGCCATTTCTATCTTACAAAAGCAAAGGTGCCTATGAAACCACTGATGTATTTTTTACTATCTAATATACAGTAAAATACCAAATTGTATTGGTATTTTATATATTTTATATATATTTTTATATATATATAAATGTTATAGTTTATATATATTTATATCTGATTTATACCAAAATATGTTGGTGGGTGTTGTTTTAACATTTGGTTTGGCATGATGTATCTAGTTTGCTTGAAGTATTATTTTTAGTATATATTGTTACCGGTCCTGAAAAGATGACTTTAAAGCGGAAAGAACACCAAACATTTGGGCAACGTAATAATAGAATTATAGAATGATTTGGGTTGGAAGGGACCTTAATTATAATCTAGTTCCAACACCCCTGCCAGGGATAGGGCATCCACAAAATCTCTGAGCAACTTGTTACAGTGTTTCACCACATATTATTATTTATAACAAGTAAATCCAATTACACGAACAGATCTGCATTTCAAAAGTATTTTAACACACAGGGCTCAGAAGAGCCACACTGGAGTAACAGTAGATTCCTTCTCACATTTGAATCTGCAGTCATTCATACAGAAAATCTGTAATTCATCAGGTGATGGGAGCACCATACAATGTCACAGTGTGACATAAAACTTATCAGTAAATCAATAGAGAAAACTGTATTATATAAACATTATAAATATTCCTGATAACTCAAGAAATATAATTTCCAGAAAAAGAGCAGAAAATATTCTAATTTTCTAAAACTTTGCAATGATTTTCTAGAATTAATTACAACAGCATTAAAGGGTTTCTTGTCTATTATAAAAAAATATCTAAGCATAAGAAAGACAAGTTAGTAATACCTAGCAAGTATATTCAAAGGAGAGAGTATATTGATAATAAAAGTATAAAAAATATAAATGATTCTTTATGTTATCTGCAAGGTATCTATAAGGTAAGGTGTTCCTTATAGAACAATGCAGTTTAAAAATGAGGGCTATTTAAAGGATCACTGTGATACTAACTGCTATTATTCTCCTTTGCTGATTATCTGAACTTTAAAGCCCTACATCCAGTGGACTGATCTCTCTGTTTAGTTTTTCAGCTTATGGCTTGGTATTTCTTCACTCAACTTCCAACTTCTTTTTCATAAATAATAATAACAGAAATGGATGGTGTTCATTCATAAAAATCCTAAAGAATTCAGGTTTGAAACACTACCCTTCACAACCTTGGATATTTTCCTTCTTACCATCCCTGGGGTGGATGTCTCGCTGTGTAGTGAACGTATCAATGGTCTGGCTATGAAAAGGAACACTAATCACTCACTGTGTGACCCTGAGCAAGGCAATTTGCTGTAGTGCTCGTTTTCTTTCCTTTGACTGTATGTCTAATTGTTTCATATAGGAAATAAATTTGTGGGAGCAATTGCTTCTTGCTGGATATACATATATATATATATATATATTCAGTGCTGAGAACAATGAGCCCCAAATTTTACTTGGCTGGCTACATATTTTAAATACATGCATGCGTGTGTGTGTGTTCATGTGTGCATGCATATATTCACACACACTTTTATATATATGTATATATACCGCCCAAATAGTCTTTAATCTCTCTCTTGTTTTTTATATATGTTAGATGATATACACAAATATATTCTTATAGTGGCATAATATTATAATGTAAAGTGTTGATCTAGTACAAGTAACTGAGTAGCAATCCTTGCGCCAGTTGATCACAGATAGCAGAGGATAGATTATATGCGTGCTTTCAATTCTCTCTATTTTGTACTGCCACAGAGGTACAAAGCTAGAATAAACATTTGTCAATATGCAAAATATAATTAATTCTGCAAGTGCTTATGAACGATGCCTTTGAGAATTAGCACACATCACAAGGACAGTGCTGAACCCAGAAAACTCCAGTACTGAATTTGCCCACACAGGAACAATGCTGGAGTTTCCCATCAAGTACAGAAATTCAGATAGTCAGCAAGCCTACATAATATAATAGCAGATTATAAAACAGAGAATGATTCTGCATGATTCAGTCTCTAAGAATATCAAACTTACAATAAGTTGCATTTCTGCATATAGAGATTTAATGCAATAATATAATATCATTTTGTATTTATTGCTATCAGAATATTAATATATTCAATACGCAATATTGGATAGCATAATCAAATAAGCATACACAATGTAGGAGCTGATGGCTTCCTATTTTCCTGACATTGACAGCAAATATTATACCTGCATCTTGTTATCCATATTCTATCTTGCAAAAGCCTTTTATCCTCGATTTTTGAGAGTTTATAATAGGCTTAGGCTTTTGAAGCCAAGCAATCAACCAGCATGCTTTCTCTGGTACTGTATTCAGCTGTCTTCTAGTCCTCTTTTGTGAAAATCATTCTTTCCACTCAGTTTGGTAAAGAAGTGGGAAACCTCTGTTTCCTTTTTGAAAAGCAGTCACTAAAATTGAAATCTTGCAGAGCAATTAAAGAGGGGAATCTTTAACCATTATGAGAAACATTTTAAACACTGAATAGATACAGTGGGTTTTTTAAAAAACATTTTTCATAATAAATGTTCCCTTAAATTTTCAAAGCAAACCAGGATCAAATGCAGATAGAATCACATTTTATCATAAGGATAGAGATAGTCAGACTTAGTAAGAAAGTTAAGATAAATGAGTCCTTAATATGCTGCATAAAAAAAAAAAATGCCTCACAATCAAATACAAGTATTAATTTAAGGGTCATACAACTAGAATCATATTTATGGTCTAAACCAATCTTAGAATTATGACACTCAGTTTTTATTTCTATTCTTTCTCAACAAGAGATGGAGGATGTAGTGTTCGACCTTCCAAACAGTCTGGACAAATTTTTAGGTAGAACTTTAGTACCATGGACAGCCATTTTATTATATATATGTACTAGTGTATGTTTTACATCAAATGACTACTACTGTTACAAAAAACATAAAAATTATAGGATTACAGTTTTAGCCTTCATTAAGTAGTTTCAGTACTTGTGTCAGAGCTCTCTGTTCATAACAGAGAATAACTGCTCTCAATTTTCATCCAAATATTTTTTTGTATTTTCTTTTTCTCTCCAGGTATTAAAATGAAAATTTATGAAGATTTAATATATAGATTAAGATTCATCAGTCCCATATATTCTCCACATACACACTAGAAGTCTGAAGGTCCTTTTACCAATCAAGTTAAAATAAATGCTGTTCAAACTCCAAACGTCATGACAAAATTTGCCCTTTGTGCTAATAAACAATTCTTAGAATAATTGTGTTTTGTCAAACAGGTCCTAAGACTTGTTCAAAGAATTAGAGAATGCAACTGAGGCATCGTGATATTTATCTACGATTCTCAACATCAGCATTATTAGTTGCCAAATTTTCAACAAAATATAAAATACAGGCAATAAATTATTTGTTTTGTGGTTTCTGCTTTTTTATTGTCCCCTCCCAGTGACAAAATAATATTATTTATTATTTTTAATTCACTAGAGAAAATAACAGAATCCTCCCCAGTTGATGTTCTTTAATCAAAGAACACCAGGTTAGAATGGACCTCAAGGCTCATCTGGTCCAAACTTTCATGGCAAAGCATCATCTAGACAAGATGGCCCAGCACCCTGTCCATCCGAATCTTAAAAAGTGTCCAATGTGAGGGAGTTCACCTCTGCACACACCACTCATCAAGACTGTAATGTGTCACTTTCTCTAGCAGGAGGCTATGGGATCTCCATGACTTCTCAAAGATTCTGGAAAGTGGCCTCAAAATTACATCAGCCAGCTCTCTTAGCATCCTCGAGTGGATATTTTCACGGCCCATTGATTTGTAGGGTTCAAGCTCCTGCACTAGTTCACATATCAACTCTTCTTCACTGACAGTGAATCTGTGTTTGCATCAACCTGGATTTTTGTTCCCGAGGCCTGTGGCTCAACAGTGCTGGTAAAGACAGAGGTGAATAAAGTGTTGAAAACCTCTGCCTTTTCATCATTGTTGGTGACTAATTCCACACTGTAGTATAACAGAGGGCCAATATTATCCTTCTGGTTTTGCTTGTTTACATATCTGAAGAACCCTGTCTTGTAGTTTTTGATGCCTCTGGCCAATTTCAATTCAAGCTGAGCTTTTGCTTTTCTAACTGCGTTTCTGCATATCCTGGCAATGCCCACATAATTCTCAATGGCTATTTGTCCATGTTTTCATCTCTGGTACACTTTTCCTTTGGTTTTGAGCAGACTCAGAAACTCAAAGTTAAGCCAAGGGGGTCTCTTCACCTACTTTCCTTTAAAGGAGTTGAACTGTTTTGTGCTTGAGGAGAGCATTCTTGAAAATCTCCCAGCACTTGCTAGCTCCTTTGTCTTCCAGGTAAGCTTCCCACAGAATCCCTCCCAGATGAGATTTGAGTGACCTGCAGTTTGCTCTTCTAAGATCTAAACCTTTACCTCAGTACTAACCTAGTGCTCAGCAAAATCCCAAACTCCACAACATTGTGATCACTGCAGTCAAAGCTATCACTAACTGAGGAAACCAAGCTGGTTTTATCAGTTTATAGGTTGTAAGTCCATGAACATCAGCTTATATTGCAGAATTCCTGTTCCTCTAGCTTTTCTTTTTGCAACTGCTCTTTAAACTTATTTCTTAAAAGCTGATGTCTAATATAAACCTAATCTCATATAACAGAAATATAAAAATTATAAAATATAAAATATAAAATGTGTGTATTCTTTCTCTAAATATCTATATATCTAAGCAATGCAATCTAAAGATATCCCTGTAGATTAATAAAATTAAAGAAATACTCTTTGAAACCTAATAAAGTCCAATTAAATGTGTTAGAGTATTTTCAGATTCTTTTTTTCAATACAATATTTTTTGATATTGAGATACAAGTCACTGAAGAAAATTATGTTTTTCAAATATAGATTGTCAAAGAAGTGATAATAGTTTTCCATATTTACGTCCTTCCAGTGAATGACATACAAATTATGGTTCATATTCTAGTGAAAGAAAAGCTTTTCTGACCAGCTGTGCTCCTGGGTTTCTGAAATGCAGACTCCTTTTTCGAAAACCACAGATGCCAGAATCAGAAATTTCATGGCAATTTGTGACTGAATAACTATAAATTTGCTAAATTCTCCCAGCCGTTTTTCCAGCTTTTTTTTTTTTTAAGGTCATATATAATGTGTAATACATATAATAGATATATGCACAATATATATGAATATATATAATATTAAAAAAAATCCAAAAGGACTTTTTTTTTATTTTCCTGTGTTGTTTCATTTTTTTTTAAGCAGTCTTCACCTTTTGCCTCCATAGAAGTGATAACAGGAGTTTCTTTCTTATTCATACCTCAAAATATCTTTTAAGTAAGTCTTACATACTGTTATTCTAAAATCAATTCAGAAGTCTATATAGGTATGGAAATAATAATTTTGCCTTAAGTCAGTTAACATGAACATATTAACTGTTAAGATTCTGTTAAGAACTGTTAAGAACAATCTGTTAAGATTCTGTGTGTGGTTTCCTATAGAAGCTGCATTTCTAGAAAAAGCATACAGATTCAGAAATGTACAGAGAATCACAGAATATTAGAATCATAGAACTATAGAGCTGTATGAATAAGGCCAAGTACTTAAAGCACAATAGCAGGGCCATGAGAAGGGCAATCAAATCCTTTACTTAATTTCTAAACACATCTTTGTTACACACTGTTCAATGAATCAGATGATTGTGCGTCTGTGACTTACATTAGTGAAAAATGGACTGCAACATTACCAAGCTCAGATACATTATACCAATGTGAATGGTAATACAGAGCCAGAATCTGACCAGCAGCGCTCTCGTCATTGGCTCGCTTGAAATCTAATCTCTCATCTTTACTAACAAGAACTAAAGCAAATATCAGATCTCACTTGTGTTTCTCTCTATGCTTTCTCCTTCATCAGGACAGAGACTATTCCTGGAATCTAGAGCTTGAATCTGCCAGAGTGCTGAGGCTCACATAACCACCACCAGCAGCTTCTCTGCACTCTATTGGGCACTTTTTTCTACCCTGGAAGTTGTACCTATGATAACAAAGGCAGCAACATGCAGCTTTCTCTCTGCTTTTCTCAGCAATGGCATGACTGACATATTTTATAATCCTGTTCCACAGAGTAGCAGATGGTGCCTACCCTTTCTCATCCTGTACAAGACTTGGTATTTCTTTTCTGTCAGTCATAAGACAGGTTTTTGATTTTTGCTGGCTGCACAAACCATGGAAATTCATATAGCAGTAGTCACTTCTCCTGCCAATCTCATATATCCTGAGGCTGAAACTTAGCAAATGTCCTTAACTCTTGGTACAACTTCAGTGCCAAATGTAGCAAGCCCTGAATGATCATTGACTAATACTATTCTTTAGAAGGTCTGACTGTCCAAGTGTGTGTGAATTAAAGGCAGAGGCATGCCATAGCAATTCAAAACAAAGATTGACCACCCTCCTTAACACTAGAGCAAATGTATCTATTAGTATATTTAACACTACTTGTGCATGATAAAACTGCAGAGAACCTCAGAAGATGTATGCATGGTCATCCACCTTTTCTGCTCCACCTTTACGTGAGATGACAGTCAAATAGCTCACTGAAGCACTACAACACTCAAAATAGTCCACCATGCTAGTCAATGGAGCATGTTCATTTAGGTTCAAAATGATGCTCAAACAGTTATGCTCAGTGTAACTTTCTTCCCAGCTTTGCATACATGAAAAATGTGGCCGAACAACTGTATCTCAGTGTGTGATCCCGTCCTC
This sequence comes from Coracopsis vasa, assembly GCA_026283785.1. Taxonomy (NCBI): domain Eukaryota; kingdom Metazoa; phylum Chordata; class Aves; order Psittaciformes; family Psittacidae; genus Coracopsis; species Coracopsis vasa. The sequence continues at coordinate 26,702 of JANHGB010049081.1, forward strand.
TATTTGTCAGGGTGTTAGAGTCTCACTGACTCATCCATTCACAAGAAATGTCATGAAATTCACCAGGGACCTTTATCAAGAAACTACACTTACCACATGAGAGCTGACCTTTGGTGAGTGCATAGCAACCTGTGGAGAAAGGCAGAAATTGATATCTCAAAAAGAGTAAAATTGCTCAGGAGTAGAAAAGTCTAATCATTCATGTGTTAACATACCTGTCCAAACTGAATGAGACAAAGCTGAGGAGGCTACAGAGTACCTGAAATTTCTTGTAACATTGGTGGAAGATTCCAGTGCTGATAAACATGCCACACATCTGACTTACTGCATTTGGCTCTATCAGCAGCAATTTCTACTCTCCCCTTTTGCTGTATTTCTTATAGGTATTTTAGAACATAGGGTTTTTCATTTTTTTACTTCTAGCCATCAGACTGAAATGTTAAAAATGGATAACAAAAGTAGATTTTGCTTTTTCAATTTATACAATAATCTTCTATGATTTTCTCTTATTTCTGAAAAGCCATTTAGTTCACAAATTCTTCTATCTTTCAGGTCTACAGGTTTGAAAATGGTATTAAGGACAGTGCAAAGAGAGCTTTTCAATTTATGCTGAAGTGGTTTTCTAAACTGACACCAAACTAATACTCCCGATTTAAAAGAGATTTCACAATGCATGCTGGGAAGAACAACCAAAAATACAGATATTCAATAGAACACAGGTACTTGGGAAATAACTGGCTGAATGATGCTTTTTGGCAGTGTTATTTGTCACGGTTACAGATTAGTTATTCATCTGCTCTGTTTCAGTGGTCCATCACATGCTTTCAACTTCTACTAGATTTTGGGGGTTAAAAGTGCATATTTAGTAAGTTCCATATGGTTTGGCTTATGCTAAGTGGAACCATAAGACTGGTTATTTGAAAGCCAGCAACAAATCCACGTATGAAAATCTTACAAAAAACTTTACCAACCATTCATAGATTGTCTTCTTCAGATAACACCAAGGATGTTTTATTTCAGCATGTTTCCTCTGAAACATTCTTACACCTTTACAATGCCTGTCATAGATACTTTTGCACTTAAGTTTTGAGCCTTGGACACAACAGGGTTTTTTATGAATCACACAGGAAATAGGTAAAATTTCTATATGCAGAGGTACAAGCATTATCCTCAAAACCACACATACATTTCTTGATAATCATAGAATCAATAGTTAGGGTTGGAAAGGACCTTAAGATCACCAAGTTCCAACATCCCTGCCATGGGCAGGGACACCTCACACTAAACCAGGTCACCCAAGGCTCTGTCCAACCTGGCCTTGAACACCACGAGGGATGGAGCATTCACAGCTTCCCTGGGCAACCCATTCCAGCGCCTCACCACCCTAACAGCAAAGAACTTCTTCCTTATATCCAATCTAAACTTCCCCTCTTTATGTTTCAACCCATTACCCCTTGTCTTATCACTACAGTCCCTAATGAAGAGTCCCCAGCATCCTTATAAGCCTCCTTCAGATACTGGAAGGCTGCTATGAGGTCTCCACACAGCCTTCTCTTCTCCAGGCTGAACAGCCCCAACTTTCTCAGCCTTTCTTCAGCTGGAGAGATCTGAAATGATGCAGCTGTAACAGTAATTGCTCAGTCTGTGCCATTTCCCAGCTGCTCCTGTTCTCCCGGCACCGAATCCTTTCTGTCCTATTTTAATTTTATCCTCACTCCAGGATAAAATGAAACGGAGCTCCGGTCATTTGCCTGTTTCTGAAGGGAGATGTTGAATAAAGCTATGCCTGAGGATGTGAGCAAACACGTGTGTGGTTTAGGTACTCATGTTCTGCAGGGTGCTTGCTAACTCAGGTGTCTAGAAGAGAAGCAAAGTTCCTGCGAATCTCTTCTACAGGTTCCTCTTTATCATCTTCCTCTTTGTACGTTCTTAACCAGCGTTTTCCTGTCCCTGTTCATTCCATGGTACTGTCCAACAGCTCTGTCAAAGTCCCTGCGATTTCCCATCTCAGAGCAGCAGGTGTATTTCAGCCCCTTCCACCTCAGGGCTGTTTTATCAGCCCAAGCAATAGTTTGCCTTAGGAAAGCCTGTTCAGAGCCCTGAGGTATTTTCTCCCCGCTTCATTTTCTGCAAGAGCCGAGTCTGTGACACATAAGAGCAATTAACTGGCTGGTAACAACTGAAGAGGTAGAAGGTCAGCTGGGTTAGGTAGTATTTAAGATTACTTCTCTAATGAGATGTTTCATTTCTGCTGCTTTCTCTTCTGCACTCCCTTTCTCTCTTGTCATCTGTGAATTCCTCAGGTCACAATAATAATCTTCTCAGAGCCAAATGTTTATTAATATGAACTATAGCTTAATGCTAATAAGAGACACTGTTGCTTTCAATCCCTGAAATGTGCAATTTTACTGGGTGCTAATTGAGAGGAAAACTGTTGCACATTCGGAATTGTTCCTTATGCAGAAGCCAAATTGATTTCACAGTTTGATGCTTCAAAGAAAAAAGAGGAATGTATTTTTCTCCAGTAAACAATGAAGTTGGATTCTGACATTTTCAACCAAATTCCCTTTTGCTAGTGCTGGATGTGAGAATGCACGTTTGGAGAAGTGGGGGGGGAACCTCTGTAGACAGGAGCTGTCAAAAATCTCTGGGAAGTAATGGGCAAGTAAATTAATGGCAGTTGCCCAGATGTCAGCTCCTGTGAACCTTCGCAGCCCAAGGTGTAAATGCGTCTCTGGTTTTTAACGGTGTGTATTACTCCAACTGTCAGTTGCCTTCAAAACTGTTTTGGAAATAGGATTTCAGACTTTTCCCCAGCACACAGCAGCTCATAGGCAAAATGGAATGATTTATTACAGGCATTTTACCAGAAAACTCATGCTGAGAGACTTCTTTGCGGTGTCTATGGTACCTTTTGCTTTCTGTAAGTGCTCATTATCAGGTCAAGTCATTAAAACTTGCCATTGCCTTCTGATAAATCAAGTTACAGAAGCAATTTTTTACACTCCAGTTTTCAAAGCATAAATCAAATCTGAGTCAAATACTTTAAGATCATGGTTTGAATGGAGTTTTGTAAATGTCTTCTAAGTGCTAAGAAAACGGTGGAATTGTGTCAAGTATCCTTACCATGGGTATCCTTGCCCATCACTGTCACCCATGGCCCCACTCCCCAATGCCAAGCAAGAGAAGCCAGCGCCAGTGCCCATGGTCTGAAGGAAGAACAACACATGTTTTCAGAGCTCAGAGAAATTGGCTCTTGGTCTTCTGCTTCAATCCATCTACAACAAAATATTTATTCACATCCTGATGTTCAGAAAATGGTGCTTTTAAATACAGACAGCAGAGAAAATGCACTGTTCTTCTTCCAGACTGTGTATGTTCAGTGCCTGGGTGGTATGTTCACAGGCCTGGGTGCTCCCATAGCTCTGGAGGGTGTGAACTGGAACCTGCACTTGGATTCTCTGGATTGGATCTGCACCACAGAGATATTTCTTACCTGGAGAAGTTTCTTCTCAAGGTAGGTGGTTCCAGTTCACACGCCACACACCAGCAAGGTAAATCCTGCCATGCATGTCCCAGTCAAGTATCCTTGTCATTGCTTCAGACGGAGCTGCCAGCTGCTGTTGTCTTCTCTGCACCATCTTTATTTGGTTGAAAAGTTTCAACCAAAACATTTCTATTGGACTTCAATGGAATACCGAGGACTGAGACTCCATAGAATCACAGAATGGTTTGGGTTGGAAGGGACTTTAAAGCTCATCCAGTTCCAACCCCCTGCCATGGGCAGGGACACCTTCCACTAGAGCAGGTTGCTCCAAGCCC
>JANHGB010049083.1:0-36160 GCA_026283785.1 Coracopsis vasa
AGGCTCAAAGTGTACACCATTCTTCAAGCAGGACTTTGATTTTGTAATTATTGCTTTGGGCTATTATTATCCAGAATTTAATGGCATCCAGGTGACCATACATGCTCACTGTCTTAAAGGCAACACCATTTAAACAGTCTCCAAAGAATGGATTTATAGATCCTTACCAGAACCCAGTAAGATCGTATCTGAATGTAAACTGCTTAGAAGAGAATAAACCCCCAGGAGTCATGGAATAACTTGTCCTCCTCTTAGTGTGGCGGGAGTAGAAGTTTGAATCTCAGGTTTTGTCTCTTTGAGTAGAAAGATGAACTCTTAATTCTCTCGCAGTTAGGATTCTACTATTGACACCAGCAGGATGAAGTGTAGGCCAAAATGCTGCCTGTAAAGCATCTTCCAAAACTCTTAATATCATTGACACTGTTTGTTTGGTTATTTTAGGAGCCAAAGATGGGAATGATCCTATTGCTAAAGAAGCCTGAGCTGGGATTGTGTCTGTATGGTATAGCACAGAGAAACAGAGCAGTACTGTCTGTTTCTCTATTGGTTTGTTAGAGCTGGGACTCATGTGGATGGGCAATTTGCTCTGTTTAGCCTCCATCCAGGAGATGAGTGCCACTGAGCAGCACTGGGAAGTGTGATCAGATGGAAGTGTCACTGAGAATGAGCCTGCCTAGCGGAGGTAAGGTCAAATAATGACACAATGTTCATTAGTACAGTGAAGAATGTGTTGTGCGTGTATGAACAGACAGATAAGATAAATTAGAGGGTCTATGAGTAAGCCGATTGCTGTCAAATGAAGGACTCTTGGGGAGAAAGAGAAGTGTTCATATGAGACCAGGAAAACTTTGGCTTAGCAGAACGTAAATACTAGTGCTTTGGTTCTGTCAGCAAAACCTATTTGGACAGAATGGGGAAGGACAGAACAGGAACATGGATGAATCTGGAGAAAATGTGATGAGATACAGGCGTGAATATCTAATAGGTGCCAGGAAATAGTTGAGTGGATACAGTTTGTACAGTTTGTGTCTCAGGGGATTCCAGTGCTATCACTTTAGGCAGTTTCAACTTCTAGACTAAAAATGTCATAGCAGTAACACTAAGGGAAGATGCTTATCCCCTTGGATGCCGAGTCATATTGCTTCTATACAGTTTCTGGGTGAAAAAGAGCAATAAAAGCTAATTTGGGAAATGTATTAAGTATAACAAATAAGTTATATATAAATTATATACACTGTAGTTATGTAGAGTTGGTAGAATTGCTAGACCAGACTAGGTTAATAGTCACTCCATCTTTGCTTCCTCTTTCCTTTGATGTTTCAGAGGAAGTTGTAAACTTCACCAATGTGTCTAATTTTTCTAGTAATGCAATGTGGAGGGAAATTCTTTCACCCCTGCTGATTACTAGCATGTCCTATGAAGTACATAAGAATTGACAGTACTGGTGGTTTATCCTACCTATAAACAGATAACTATTTGTTAACAGTGCTTGTCTGACTAACTCTTATATGGTTTCCTAATAAAGACTTAATAACCTCAAGCGGCCAGGCATTCCAAAGACTAAATGTTGCACAAAGTGGGATTTCCTGTTTGAACTGATCTACTATTAAAAATCCATACATAATTCATGTTACATGATCAATTTACACAATACACAAAAGTCACAATCTTCTTGCCTTTCTTCTTTCTGAAGTTTACATTACAATAGTATTTTTATTGTTTCTTTCTATGGAGGTTATGATAATCAGTCACTAAGTGCTGTTCTTGGTAACTCTTTTTTCCTTGAAAATTCTTAGAGCCTGCTACATGCTTTCTTTTTTTCTCTTTTCTGAGAAGATGGTATTTAAATGAGATGAGAGTGTTTTCAGCATTATTCTCAATCCTCTTCACATACATCAGTGGGCTTCTAATTGATTGTTCTGTCCTAAGCTGTTCACAGTGATGGCTTAAATTGCTGACATTTTTCCAAGTTCAGCTAACTCAGAATGCACAGCAAGCATATGCATTTTAAAACCACCCTTCATAGCACCAAGTATTCAGCTGGCTGCAACTAAATAAAGTAGCAGAACATGTTGGAAATTGGGTGTGAACCCATTTTTCTACAGACTGAAAGAATGCATAGCTGTAGTTTAAACTGTTTGACCATGCAAAGGATCAGTTCTAAACCTCAGTTCAGCCAACACAAAGGGGTAAAAAAGCAACTGGATCTTCATATGGTGGATCCAGCTGCCACAGGGCTTCTGTGCTATCAACTCCCCATGGGTTATGGGTTCAGGGACACATTCAGAGCAAGGTGCTGGAATTATATATGTTGTTGGGTTATACATAAGTAACTTCATGTTCAAGTAACCATATGGAGCCAAACCAGCTCTTCTTGCCTCAGGATCAGCGAAACACACATTGATTCTTCCAGTAGCGCCCAGTGGATATTGAGGCAAAACCTTAAATTTAAATAACATAAGCAAGAGTGAAAACTGACTAAATGGTTCCACATCTGTAACTTCAAACATCTATTCCTTTTATCTTAAACTTGCTTACAAAAGCACATACTATTTTTCTCCACCCAAGCAATCAACTTCAGTGTCTGGGTGCTAAAAATGTCTGATGTGTATATGAAGGATACCATACTGAAAGGGGTACCGTAACAATGCAGTCTTATAAAAAGACTGAAAGAGTGGAGAGTGAGACAAAAGACTATGCAAAATAAAATTTATTAGTGTCTGGGGAGCCCTCAGAGAGAAAGAATAGATGATTTTTAATTAGGGTTGCATTAAAATGTCAACTCAGTAATGAGTAAGCTGAAGGAACAGCAGACACTGATATGCTCAGCAGGCAGATACACTGCAGGATCAAACATCAACAGAGGACATGAATAATTCTGCAGAAATTAGGAAGGATTGGAGAAATAGAGAAACAAATAAAAGGGAAAATAAAGAACCCAAACAGGAAAGAAAAATCTTTGTTCTTAGTTACAACAATGTCCTCTTAAGTGAAATCAGTTGAACATTAATATTTGGCTTACTGTGATTTCTAATGAATCTTTTAACTCTTGCCTAGTGAAGCAGATAAAGTATAGTGGAATTTTACACTACCCCTTACCAAAATAAAGCTGATTTAGTGTAGCTCAGTAGCTGTGGCGCGCAGGGCAACATATCAAATCTTTGGCCAGAGACAGTTACCAAGACAGAAAGAGATCAAATCAAGCATAAAAGCAAGAAACAAAAAGGATCCATAGATGGCAAGATTTTTATTTTAGAAAGGCCGAGGGAAAAGTACACCGTCCTGACATGTACAGCATTCCTTGCAAGGAGGAGCTATAAAGGATGAAAAGGTTCACTCATTCTTAAAAAAGACTAAGGGAGAACAATACCGTCAGGTTCCTGGAGGCTTTCTTTGCAGTAAGAATATGTGCATCAAGTGCACTTGAAACTAAACAAAATGAAAAATAGCTAGTCTGAGAAAACTCATAAGATAGGACATAAGCATTAAGACCAAATCAACCAAAGCAGAAACATAGCATGGGACTGTATTAGGGAAATTTTTACAACAATGACCAGTGCAGCTTTAAGATGGTGCAAGTGCATGCAAGCATGCCTTTAGAGATCCTATTACAAACCAAGAGTTGTCCAATGAGAGGGAAACCCAGTTACTATACAAAGCAATAAAGGTACTTGTACCTCCAGCATAGTGTGGTGCACGAACGTTAATGATGAAGTAAGTAGGAACCAGAGGCTTCCCAGCTAGCACTCAGAGGAGAAAGACCTGGGAATGTTAGTGCATCACAAGAGGATAATGAGCCAGAAAAATGATGCATTTCTGAAAAAAAGGCAAATAAGTGAGCCTGTCGTAGCCATATCTAACTCAACTAGGAAGGCACTGATGTTCCTGTCTAATGCGCAAGTGGGAATTCACTGGAAATATCACACCTCTGCAGCCAGCCACTTTAAAGAAAAGTGAATGTAAGGCAGAGCAGCTATAGAAAAGGAGGGGAGGAGAGAAGGCTTCTTTCACCTAGTAAAAGGTTGAAAAAATATGATTGCTGTCTACAAATAGATGTTGGGCAAATACCAGCAGCACTGTTCAAATATAGGACAGCATTGCCTCTGACCAAATGTGCACAAAACTACTAACCAGGGAGGTTCAGCAACAACTTTCCAATCTAGGAAAAGATTTTGCAATCAGTTTACAAACTGGAGTAAGTTGTGGCATCTGAAACAACACGGGATTAGCCCTGATAATCCAAGAGGCTCCTTTCAGTCACCTATTCTATACAAATACTCCGCAGCAATGGAGTGAATTCTTAGGGGAAGTTGTGACACTAATTGCTGATCTTGTTAGTCTTTTTTTTTAACTCCTGAAAATTCTTTGGGTCTGCTGTTGCTTTCTTTTTCTTTTTTTTGGTTTTTTTTTTGGAGACAAGAGGGTATTTAAATGAGGTGAGAATGTTGACAGCATTATTCTCAATCCTCTTCAAAAACATTGGTGGGCTTTGATTTGATTATTCTGTCCTAAGCTGTTCACAGTGATGGCTTGAATTGCTGACTTTTTTCAAGTTGCAGCTAACTCGGAATGTACTTTGAGCATATACATTTTAAACCACAAGAATCGTTCTGTTGTTTAATAGTGGTTTATCACAACCTCCTTTTTACCTCTTTCTCACATATTACCACTTCCGCCTGACAATTAACTGTTCGTTCTACGGTCTCCTCTGCCAAATATCCCACTGCCTGCATGCCGTATTGCTGGTCCATGTGACCCATGGCCTGGCTGCTCTGTCCCATTCACCTTTGCTCATGTGACATTATTCCTATTGGAGGTGCTAGCTTTAACCCAAGTAAGTCTGATGGCTTCCAGATTTCCAAGCACCCTCTCTTCCTCTGTCATTTTCAGTAGGCTGATTGTTCTTTACCTGTTTTCATAAATGCTTACTGCTACACATAAAAAAAGCTGTCAGCCTCGTCTGTAGCATTCACTAGTACTGATTTTGGAGGGCCCAAGATGTCTGCCTGCACTGTGGAAGGAGCACCACAAGCAGTTCTGAGAGTGCTCCTGGACATTATTTATGGCTTGTCGGCACTTAGGCAGGTGCCACCCCTGGCTGCCAGCAAGGGTGCGCAGGCTGGAACACTGGTGGAACTTTCCAAGGAGCAGCTGGGGCCACCAGTCACCACATGTAGGGAGAACGTGGGGTGCTCCAGGGCTGCTGTCTGGCTGAGGAGCTGCAAGCTCTGCACAGCACTGGGACAGCAGCGAGCCAGATACGGAGCTTGGAAGTGGAGCTGTCCTTCCATGATAAGAAGGTGGCCTAAACAGAAAACCATATTGTTGTGATTGCAAATCAACATTGCTGATTGTAGCAGCTAATGATCTGGTTCACAATTCCTTGTGCCTCTCCAGGACTTAGAGCTACCTGCAAGGGAAGTGGCTTTACACAGGAACTCCCTCACAAAACAAGTACAGTGAGCAGACTGTGTGGACGAACTGGATTGGTGGTTGTGCCATTCTCTCTATTAAAATCTTGATTTATACTTGGTGTTTGCTTTTAGGTAACCTTTAACCATTTGTTAAATTATTCCTTTGCCACTGCCCAAGCCACATCACTCTGTGTTTTTCTTTTTTCTTCACTTCCTGCCTTCCCTTGAAAGAACATGAAGCAATCATGCCTATGACAAAGTGCAGTGTTGACTCCTGGTCTTTCACACATGACTGTCATGAATGGTTTCTCCTCTGCTGTGTGACCACAGCTGTGCTGCCCCATGCTTTTTGCCTCCACAAGTTGTCTAACACCTCTGTTTGAAGGGCGCTGCTAAAAAAGCTTTCCCTTTTCTCCTTGCAGAGGTAAAGGGTCTAGGCAGTTTTGTCTTTACATCCTATTTGCTGTTTAGCAAGCAGGAATCCTGGAAGCATCTCTTGATGGATGATGATCAGCAGCTGAAGTGAAACCATACAAGCTACATCTATACCTGTTGCATTTAATGTGCCTGGGACCACTCTCTGGCACTGATGCCAGCTGCCAGAGAGTGGAACAAAGCCCAGCAGTTAATGTCTTCTATTCTCCCAAACAAGATGACCATATGCAAGCTGCCCACAGGCTCTGGGAATGATCTGTTCTAGCTCTTAAACTGTGTCTGGGAGTTGTTCTGGAGAGTATTAGCTGGCCTGAGCCAAAGATGTGCCAAGGATCATTTCAACAGTTTGATGCTACGGGCAATTGTGGTCCAGGGCTCAGGTTAATTTTCTGGCATTATTCAACATCCTACTTGCTAGAACCAATGAATACATCTATGCAGAGCCTATTTTTCCCTGTATGTGCAAGATGCCTACAAGATGCTACAAGGCATAGGGGTCTCTGTACCAAAGTTCCCCTGGAATCTCTTAGGTGAATGGTGGACTTGTCTAATCCATACCTGTGGCTGATCCTGTCCTTGCTGCTGCAGAACAGTGGTGCTTTATCCTCTTCATACTATTGCTGAGAGGTTCTCTTAGGGCGAGTGCTGTGTTTTGGTACAGTACACTTCCAAATATGATGAATGCTGTGTACAACTACTTTTGCAAACATAAGTTACTTTTTTTGTCTAGGATTATATCTTCATTGCATCAAAATAATAGTAGGTGTCTTCTTCTAGTTTGCCATCTCTCAGTGTAAGTATCATAGAGGTATATTATACTTAGATTGCTGATATTCAACAGCTGGTAGCATCTGAATAAAACCCTTACTGTCTTCTGAGTAAGGTTTCTATTCAGAGCTTGCATAGCCTCACTGCCCTTTAGAGCACAGTACCAGCATGCTAAGGTTGAGAAGAACTTCAGTTATTCTCATGGCTTCAGTTCTGGAGGACTGAAGCCATGTGCCTGGGTGACTCTGCCATGAGTTCAAGGCTCTCTCTCTCCTGTCCTGGTTCAGTGCCAGTCCCTGTAAAGAGACATTTTGGTGACTGAATGAGCTTATGAGCTCTAATTCCTTTAGATTTTGATCCTAAAATCTTTTATGTGAAGGAGTGAGACTGAGGCTCTAGAAAAGGACCTATGTGGTTCATGTATAAGCATGTTTCTTCTGAACACTCAGTTCTTTTTGTCCTAGAAGCTAGATGTGGGCACTAGGACCTTGATTTTTGACAATCTTATCTGTTCCTTCTGAATCCTTGCTTCATACAAAACCCCCTTGATATCCTGCTGCTTACCCTGTTGAGTGTAAAATGCTTATCAAGTACTTTTAGTATCTATTCTAGTACATGTGGCATTGTTTTTGTCTTTGGTATTACACTTCAGTCACTTTTCCACTAATCTTCCATCAAATAACAAAGGATCATGGAGATAAAGCCTTTTTTTACCTACCTGCAGCCAGCTCTGGGTAGATAAATATTCCCAACAATGATCCCTGTGCTAAACTTTTTGCTTAGGCAAAGCAGTGGTTTTTTTTCCTCTTCCCTTCCTTGTATTATGAGGACAAAATGCTCTTTTTAAGACATTTTGTTTCAACAGAGGAAGAAAACTAAACCCTTCATTGCTTGCATTTGTTTTTTATCAGCTTGTATCCCCTGGTACATTTAGTGCACCAAAGAAGTTGTTCTTTCTCTCCCACACTGCATAGGAATAGCCCCCTCACCAGTGCACTCTAGGTGGTAACATATCACAGTAGCCTTATATGTACTTAACCAATTGGCCAGCACGAGTATCCTCTGCCACTGCCACATTTCATCTCTAAATCCCTTGTCTCAGAAGTCACCCAAGTCTGTCCTGCCACTGAAGATGCCTTCTTTCACCATCCTCTCTTGCTGTGTTCATCCCAGAAAGTGTGTTTTCTTTCCCTTCTTTATATAAAGACTCCCTAACTAAGCTTTAGTGTGGATGACCAGTGAAGTATGTCTGCAGAAACACCAGATTTACTTTACCAAGTCATCTCTTAAACAGGAATATGGTGTTTGGTCAAGAAGTTATTGGAACTAAGTGGAGAAGAGTAATTGTAATGGTTAGTGTAATTATATTACTATATAGTGCAATATACATTATATATTATTATATATTATAATTATATACATTATATATAATTATAGTAAATGTTCTCCTGTAAAATAGCTGCCAATAAAAATATGGCATTGCCATGAAGATGTGATGGCATTCACATACTTAACAGACAAGGCGTTAAAAAAGTATCTTGCTGGATCTCTGTGTTCAGGAGGGCAGCTGAGACAAAGGAAATTTAAAAGCCAGAACAAAATATTGTTGGAAAAACATCCCGATTTCCAGGCTTCTGCCATTTATGGCTCACAATCTGAGTGCTTTCTCCAAGGTCACACAAAGAATCATCCAGGTCTCCTGGATCCCACTCTAGTGCTTTTACTTCCTTGCACCAGTAAAAATTAGGCCCTAGTCTTGGAGGAAAAATAAACTGTCCCACTAATCAAAATGATGTCAACGTAGATGGTCAGAAGGAAGAAGAGATGGAGGGTGTTTGGTTTTGCTCTTACATCTAGCAACCACTGCATTTGTGGTCTGGCTGAGCAGGAAGTTCTGGGAGGAGCAGACCCACATGCTTGTGGCTCCTACCTGAGTTCATTCCCTTTTGGTAATGCTTTGTACTACAACAGGGCAGTTCTTACCTCTCAATGGGAACTCTGTGACAGGACTACATTTCACATAAGGATGGGAATGAAAGTTAAAACACTGTTGGGTTGCCATGGAGTGTTGTACCCCATGGCATTGTAGCTGCTGAGTGAAGGGGGCAGCTGAGTGCAATCAGAGAATGGAAGGGGTACTGGATGGGAATATGAATTGCATTCAGTATACAACTTTGACTGGGCCCGAGTTCACTAGGTTGCTTCTGGAAAGAATTTTAGGAGTATTTTAGGAGATTTAGGGGAAGACTTTTAATGTAATTTTTCTTCCTGCCTTATAAATTGAGCTCTCTTGATGAGAGGAGGTGGGAGGTGCCTTGGGAAGGCAAGGGGTAAAAGATGGCATGAACTTGTTACAGCTTATTCCTGAAAGGCACTGCAAACCACTTCTGATTACCCACAGCATGTTTCCTTTCTTATGAAGAAGTGGTGCTGGCCAGCAGGCAGGGTGGCTGCAAAATTTCAAGACAGGTTCCCTGGGCTGTACTCAGGCAAGATGTGAAGCCGCTGAGTTACTCTCAGGATTACTCTATTCTTAGCATCCCAGCATGTGTTCACCCCCCACATACCACTGTTTAAATATAGTCCCTACTGAAGGACAGATGCTGCCAAGTTGCAGCTGACCCCCTCCTCTCTTGCATTCTGTTCCTGAAAGCTAGGCTGAATTCTCCCGAGACATGTCCAATGGTCAGCATGTCTTTTTGTCTCCACAGGGCTGTACAAGGAAACTTGTGCTACACTGTTAAAGCCTAATCCCAGCCTTGGCCTTTCTGGCCTCTCCTAGCACTGGCTTTCCCTTCAACACCTTTTCTTCTAACTTGTTGCCTTCAGCCTTTTCTTTTTTCCCCCTCAGTTGCTTCTGTCCTTTACCTCCTGTCTGATTCAATATGATCAGTGAGAGGAAGAGGGCAAAGAAATGAAAAAACTAGGCACATGGATGTGCATGTACCCTGGTGCCACAGACACACAAACCTCTCCTACATGAGCAATTTTGCCACAACAGAAGTCCTGCTGAGAGGGCAGCGAGATGGACAATCTTCTGCACAAATGCGTTTCATTACTTTATATTTCCAGTCACATAAATCAGTAGTGCACTGAAATTGGGATTCTCTAAACAGAGCTGAAATCTAAACAGGGCATTCCTCCCGTGTGAGCCAAGGTGTGCCAAGGGGAAGTGTGTCCACTGAGGCTCAGAGTGGAAAGCATAATAGGCAGTTAATTACAAGAGGCTCATGGAATGTGTGGGGTTGCCCCTGTGAAGAGGAGAGATCAATCTTTGCAGTATGTGCTAGAAGGCTGGACAATACAATCCCGCAGGGCCAGGTCTGGGGCTAGTTTTGACCACTTGCTGGAGTCCCTCAGTGCTGCCTTTCAGTTGCACAAGAGCACTTTCTAGGGATCTGCTACAGGAAGCAGGGAGGATTTGTCTTTGAAATGCTGCTTTTCCCATTCTTTCCTAGCTGCTGGGGGATACCTTCCAATCTGCGTGCAGCCTAAGCAGAAGCTCCCTTTGAGTGACGCTTCATGTGCCTCACTGGTTGGCCAGGAGAGGGCATCTTTTGGACATGGGGAGCAAGTGGCAGAGCCTGAGGGCAGCCTGACCTTCAGGGTGGGCAGCTGCCCTGGGCTGGGGCTTCAAAGACACAGTGCTGCCCTCGCTGTGAGAGAGAAGTGCAGGCTATGGGTTGTTGCTAAAGGTCTCTACAGCTCCGTGCCGGCAGTCATGTGAAAACCGGCAGGCTTGTGCTGGTCTCTGTCCATAGGCTCTCTAGCCTCCAGCACGATGCACCCTGCTGCCGTGGTTCTGGATTAAATCCTGTCCTTTCTGTATGACTGCCTTATTCCTTCTCTCCCTGCACAGTCCTCCTCTGCCTTTAACCGCTTTGCTTTCCTCCCTGGCAAATGCAGTGGGGTAGGGGTTCATAATTAAAATGAAGCTGTGAATAGTATGTGCCCTCTGCTCCGGGAAGCAGATTCATAAACTTCCAGGGATGGGTTTATAAAACTGTGAGAGTCTGCCACCCAGGAACATTTACAAGCTATTTTCAGACTCCTTAGGTCTCTTCCTGTGCTGATAGAGACCTGGTCCTGTTTTCCCAAAAAGGAATGGAGACAGGGAGCAGTCCTCTCCTGGGTTATAGAGCTGGTTTGCAGGCTTCTGCAACAGCACTGAAGTACCAATAGTTGCTTTAGTGCATGGACCTTCTGCCACCATTGTAAAATCTGAGCACAGACCAAGCCAGAGCCAGCATCTTTACTAACCACAAAAGAAATGCATTGCCCACGTTACTCAGCCCGCATGTGGCACCTTGCATCCCAGCAGCCTAGAGTGATCTAAAGGTGCTTGAAGCAGGTGCAGGCAGTATTGTGAGCACAGCCTTACCCCTCCCTGCCTGGGAATTCCAAACATTTGCCAGCAAAGCCCTGCAGTACTATAGGACCCCAGGATTGCAGGAAGCTTACCGGCTCTACTCTTGGTGGTCACAAACCTACATCCAGTCGGTTTCAGTAAGCATGAAGAGCAATGGGATGTGAAGAATGCTCTGAGCACCTGCTGACAGCATTTAATCCCAAGTCCCCTCACTCCATAATTGGGAGAGATAGCCAGCAGGTGTGTTCCCATCCAGGGCTAAGCACCAAGCACTTGCCCATGGAGCGGCAGTTGGCTTTTTGGGGGATACCAGAAGGAGACCCTCCTTCTAATCTCTCTTTCAGTTTCCTGACTCTGCATTAGCTGCTCTGTTGGTAGCCAGCACTGGAATATGTGTCTGCTATCTCTTCTCAGTTAACAGCTGCACCTTGAGGGAGTATCAGGAAGCAGCATTTATATTGTAACAGCAAAAAAATGGCTCTTCAGCAGTTCTTTACAGACCCACACATTCTCATTCCAGGCTTATATTAACAAGGAGGGAGATAAAGGACTAAAATGACAGAGGCTGATGGATGTGGCAGCTGGGATGAGCCAGCCCCTATTTTAAGCATGCCGGCAAAATTTCGGGTCAAGCTGGAGAGGGTACAGAGTGATAAAGTGCCAGTGAACACAAACAACTTTGGAGCATAGCCCTCCTCTTTCCATCTCCTTTCCCAACACCTCTCAGTCCTGCTGACAGGCTACCTGGGAGGAGTGCTGCTCTTGCCTGCTCAACACACGCCAGCAGGGCTGAGCCCTGGGCATGTCCGTATGCCATGCATGCAGAAGGCCTGGGCACAGGCCCTGAGACCAGCCAGCCATGCCATGGGACCTCCACAGGGCTCTGGCTTTATCCCTTCCAGCTCTCCTCCTGCCCCTGCAAGAACAATGACAGGGCAGCAATACTCTCACATCCACTTCTCCATCCTGGGACTGCCATGGGGTGTAAGCAAAGTAGCTTATGTGATTTTATAGCTGGGTCTGGTTGCTGGAGTACAAGGCTACAAGATATGGGCTAAGGTGCCCTGCTGTACATTAGCTCTCTGCAGGAGTCTGACACACTTTGTTCACTGCACCCTCTGTTAAACAGCTCTGCACTGATTTTTCTCTCACTCAACTATATGATCTGGAGAAATATTCTAGAAGCATCTACAAATCCAGCATATTGCTACCTTCAGCATGATTTGCCCTGCCCCAGTGTTTTTTCCTGGCTGTTCTTTTATGTGCAGAATGAACATATAAGACATAAAAGGGCAGCTTGGCATTGTGGGTGCCAAGCTGTCCTACAAGGCTATCCCATTGCTTGCTTATATGAGAGAGATCTGTGGTTTTGGGCTGAGGGAGCATATGGTTTGCTTGCTTGCTTGTCCTAGTAGAAAGGCTAGGCTTGGTTGGGGCTTTCAGTAGGAAGTTTAACTGATGGATGATGGAACAAACGGGAGAGGAAACACTTGGTGAAAGATGGCCATGAGAGGCCAGATCTAGAAACTAGCCTGGAACTAGAGGCCCAGACTCCAGTGTCAGATATAGCAATGCATATCCTGCACAGCTCCTGTTAAGGCTAAAGATTTACTCCAAGTTTACACTGTGTAACAAGACACCACATAGCCTGATGCAGATGTCCAGAAATACACTGGCCAAATCCATTAGAGCAGGAATGCTTCACAGCAGGAAGTGCTTTGTAGTCACCATCTCTTCCGAATGTAAGCTTCCCTGAGGATGGTTACCTGCAGGGGCTCTGCATGAGTGTCAAGGATCATACTAAGGATGCACAGTAACGGTATACAGAAGGACACACAGCCATATACAGGGGTGGTCTGGAAAGAGTTCCTGTTCCATCTCTGAAACACAGATTCCCTAAGCAACTTAGGAGGTAGGGAATGAGAGGAGAAGAGCACTTAGATGTTCTTGTCATTCACTGCAGTCTTTCATCTGCACTGAAGGTCATTAATTGGGTTGGTGATAGGTCAGACCTATCCTGAGCAGATTGACTCTTGGAAATAACAGGAATACAGAGACTAAAAGGCACTGACAGGGTTTACCCAGGAGGACTGCTCCTCCACCCTGGCAGCACGGTAGTCTTAGGACTTATTTTATTCCGACAGGGACAGAGCAATAGAAGGGCCAACAGGAGACAAATAACTGAACTAAACAGCTGCAGTACTTCCCTTCATCCCTATCTTCTCTCTTCTGCTTTTCCAGATCCGAAAGAGAAGCAAAGCGTGCCGTGGAGGCCTGTGGGAAAATGATGTGCTAGTATCTATCAATGGGAAGTCATGTGCTGGCCTCTCCCATGCTACTGCCATGCAGATCATCGATTCCTCCAATGGCATGCTCAACATCCGTGTGAAAAGGTAACCTGCTCCCCAGGCACCAGTGCTGTGACAGTGCAGGCAGCAGGGCTCACCCAGTGCAGCAGCTATCCACACCTAGCAGAAAGAAGGCAGGCAGGAAGCCTTTGGTCTCTTCATACTGCAGGGCGCACTTGGAGGACTCCCCCATGGCTAACACGTGGCCATCCAGAAGTTTTGCATGGTCTCAGTGGTGCTCAGCAGAGTGCCTGGCCCTGGGGCTGAACTGACCCCAGACCTTGCTGACCCTCAGGCTGGAAGCAAATATTTGCAGTGTGAGGGCTATGCTGCAAAGAACAAGCAATTTAGGCTTCAAGCAAGCAGACGCCACAGGGCAGATCATCTCAGCAATTAACAGAGACTCCAGTTCATTCTAGGGAAATAACTGTTCCGTAGAAGTGGATTTGACTACACATTGGATAATTGAGCCAAGACAAGATTACCCGAGTATTTGCTACAGCAGGCCACTGTAGTCCAATAGAGTGTGAACTGACTTCCACAAAGATAAGAAGTGTGTAGCTGAGTCCCGTTTACAGAATGTGTTCCAAACAAAGAAAAATTATCTCTGGCAGTCTCTAGTCCAGCAAAATACTGAAGACCAGGCTCAAATTTAGGCACAAAGATGGTCCAAGTAGTGTCCCTGGTTCTACCTGTGCTAAGATAATCCAGTTCAGTGTATGCTGAATGAGGCTCAAATTGTAAATGAATCATGCAAAGACGAAGGCAGCAAAGCTGTGTGAGGTCCCAGCTAGTCCACACTACTGCCAAAGCAGAAATCACCCTCAGGAAATAAGGCCCTGGTGAAAGGGGCTGGGAAATGTGATTTTCTACAGCCCTGAAAAAATACAGCACTATGAGCCATGTTGGTTGCTGGCATCTGTAAAGCGAGGCCAGAGGTGGGCAATGCTCAAAGAAGGAAAGCCTGAGCATGTAGGACCTTCCCCTTGGCTTTAGGGAAAGCGCCAGTGCCTTCTGATGTGCTCACCCTATACCCTAGCTGCGATTAAGTGCAATGAGGGAGCCTTGTACAAGGTGTCCAGGTCCTGGTCCCTTGCCAGGGTCTTATCTCATCCCATTGGAGCCTGTCTGCATCCAACAGGTGCCTGGGCAAATTCTAATGGGCCAAAATCAGCACACTTTGAATTAGCAAAGTGACAAAGGCAGGCTCCTCTCAGCCCTCTGGGAGCCAATATCAGATGGTTTGGAAAGAACGTAATCAGCTGGCTTCATCGTGGGGGAGTGGAGAACTCATCAAATACTGCTCTATTCCCACTCCATATATGTGTTCCCAAAACCACCAATCAGTCCCATTCAGAAAGGAGAGGTAGCTGGATTACTCTGGAGTATGCAAGGTTGTATGTGTATTTCTGTCAGTGCTGGATATGTTTGAAGAACAAGAGAGAAAGAGAGGGAGAGAGAGAGATTGTCTCTTGACAGTGCAAAACAAGAGAAACTGGCTTACAGGCAGTCATCCAGTGGAGTACTTAAAGAAGAGGAAGGACTGCTCTGTTTTGCTTGGGGAGCTTTGAGTTTGCTCTCCAGTGAGAGTTCATAACAGCAAATTTTATTAACTAAATAAACTGTCAGAAATTGTCCCACCCTTAGTTTTCACAAAGGTTTGGATTTGACATGAGTATTAATTTTTCACAGTTTAGTTTTGGGATCCAAGTCATAAATCCCACAGCTTTACAGAGGCAATGCTGTCTGCCTGGCTTCCTGGTATGCATGCTCAGAAAGCAAGTACTTTGGGCTTCTTTGTAACTCTAACAAGCCCTGGTGACCCTGGCGAGGGAAGAAGTTCCCTGCTCCATCTATGTGGTCTGGAGTCAAACTGCCGTTGGAATCCAAACTCACTCTTGAGGAGAGGGAGGACAGAGCTAGCTCTTTTCCCATCAGCATAGGCAGTTCTCCCTCCCTCTGGCAGTCAGCAGTGACTGCCCCTACTCTAGCCATCTTTCCAGCTGACTTACAGGCTAGAAGCTGATATGTCTAAGCCAAAGGCAAATGCCACCATGAACTGGCATGACTGCAGTACAGTCGTTAAAACCCAGGCACTGGTAGCTAGCTTGCAAAGCAGTCTCACAGCATTTACCTTGGCCTTTTCCTCATGCCCCACCTGCCTACCACTGGATAGCAGAGTGCTACTCCCCAGAAAGCACATGGGCCTTTTCTCCTAAGTATTTGCTATTTACTTCCACATAGAGGTCAGGGCAAACAGCACCGACTTCTTTGGAACCCATTCTGAACTAAAGCCAGGGGTGCTGGAATCCCCAGAGCTGACACAGCTCCATAGTGCAGTCCCAGCTGCAGGAGCAGCTGAAGTGCAGTGTGGTGGCTGAGGCACCATCCACTATGGTAAACGACAGGCTATAGGGCTATGTCCCACTGTCCTGGGGAGTGTTTGCTATGCAGGAATTCACCTCCCCAAGAGAAATGCCTGGGGAGCTAATTAAGCTGGCTCAGTAGATCTTTCTGCTCTCATTCTGATTTTCAAGTGTTTAACACCTGGTTTTCAAAGAGTCATGAAGCAGAAAATCAGGATAAGAGCATGTAGCTGATGTCAGAGATGAGTCTGCCCTTGGTGTCTGCGCTTCAGGTGTCGGTACCACGTGAAAGACATCTGAAACACTGGCTCAATCGTTACCTCTCTCTTACATGTGAGGATTTCCTTCCAGCTTAGCCTCACCAACCAGACACCACTCACTGCTTTTCCTTCTCCCCACAGGATAGTTGGTGGGGATCAAACTGGCCCACGGCTCCTACGCTCCCCTTCTCCAGGGCAGCGAGTTCTCTCCCCACCATCCCCGCTCAGCTCCCAAGCACACATACTCAGCCCTGAACCAGCAGGAGCCCCAGCCGCCACGCAGCCCTCGCAACCACGGAGGTCACAGAGGCACCCAGAGAGCTTCATCTCCCCGCCAGACAGTGAGGCTTACTATGGGGAGACAGACAGTGATGCGGACAACGTAGCCCAGGAGAAGCACCGCCGGGCTCGCAAGAAGAGCCCACGCTCCCCACCTGACAGCACCACCAGCAAGCCGGATGCACCTCAGGATGAGGTGTCCCTGTCCGAACAGAGCGGCTACGAGAGCATGCCAGAGCCTGCTCCGCTGAGGGGAGCTGAGATGGCCAGCTCAAGCGGGGTGGCCAAGAGGGAGATTACCTGCTCGCCTGGCAGCCGCACAGACACTCCATTTTCAGAGAGTGAGGGACAGTTGCAGCCACCGTCAACAGAAGGACGGGAGCCTTCTCCAGAGGCGATGCTCCTGCCCCATGCCACCAAGACTATCCAAGCGGAACGCCATCTCATCCCCATGGTGGGGCCAGTGGAGCACCCGGTTGACGAAGACCTAACCACCACATACATGGAGA
Organism: Coracopsis vasa; assembly: GCA_026283785.1. Classification (NCBI taxonomy): domain Eukaryota; kingdom Metazoa; phylum Chordata; class Aves; order Psittaciformes; family Psittacidae; genus Coracopsis; species Coracopsis vasa. Next base: position 16,749 of record JANHGB010049083.1, read on the forward strand.
AAGCCAAGCAGGCCAGTAAGTCCTCTGCACCCTGCCACTCACCCATGCCCTCTTCCTACACTGGATCTCCTTCCAGAAACCTCATTGCTGCAAATGTCAAGTGGGTTAGCTTCTCTAGCTTGGGAAGAAGCAGATCCAAGTCAAACCTCCAGGGTCTGAGGCCTCCTATCACAGCTTTGACCCTGGTTTTTACCTCAACCAAGGTGTCCCAAGGAACAGATGAGAGAAAGGGTCTGGGATCTGGGAATCATTTGTAAAAGCTGCAGCCACACAACCAGCTGTGCTCTAGCACCGTCCCTGGAAGTGTTCAAAAACCATGTAGACAAAGCCCCTAATGACATGGTTTAGTGGTGGACTTGGCAGTCCTGGGGTAACAGTTGGATTTGATGCTCTTAAAGGTCTTTTCCGACCTAGACAGTTCTATGATTCTATGATTCTAGTCAAGACCTTTCCAGGTGGAATAAAGTACTGAAAAATGTAGTGTAGTACATGGGTGATGCACCTGAAGTGACCTTATATCTTTTCTGGTTTCTGCTATACACGAAGTATTTCAAACCCACACTTGAAGACAGAACAAGATGTTACCTGATTTTATAGTTGTGATCTATCCAATAATATTAAAACCAGGGTAATCAAAACTTGTTTTCATATGAGTACCTCAGTGTGCAGTATGATTGACTAATTTACACTTCTCTGTGCCTAGAAATAAAGCAGGTTTTAAAAAAGTGACTTAGCTAGGGGGCAGAATGGGGAATGGAGACACAGAAAAGTTACTAGACTGTATCAGAAACACAGCACACAAATTCTGATTCTCTGCTTCAAATGTTAGATATTTTTCTCCAGGCCAGATAATATTGCAAGGCAATTGTTAAGCCTTTCTTTTCTCCTTGGGCTAAACATTCCTTTATCTATTCTGCCTAAGGGATCCTACAAAGGTAATCCAGACTGCTTCCTAGACAGTGCCTGTCAGGCAGGGCACTGTCTTACTGCTCTGCCCTTATGTTGACAGACTTGATTGAGTCCCTTATGTCTGGCCCCACTAGGCAGTACACTAACTTGGTGCCTTGTACTATTTCTTCCTAGTCTTTAGCATTCACTTTCCTTAGAACAGCAAAGAAAGTAGCAATTTAAGCCTCTCTGAGGATGAAGCTATTTTTTCCCCCTTTGAATAATGTACAAGCACGAGGTGAATGTTGAGAAAGGCATGTTCAGCTGCTCCCTGCCACCCGATAGTCCTAGCAGTAGATAAGCAATTGCTTCACATCAAGACTTATTTCCATAGACAGCGTCAGTACAGAAGGCTCCCAGGAAAGCCATGTATTTAATGCAGAGCATTTCTGATGGCAAAATAATATCCCATGGCAGAAGGTGATGCAACTCTAATGCCAGCTAGATGTAGGGTTCCCAGAAGCACTACAGACTGAGGTAATATTTTATTCTCCTATTACTCCTCCACTGCTTACCCCCCTTCTGGTTTATGTTTGGCCATGGGTGTCCTTATGTAAGGGTTACTCTGTCGTGGATGGCAACTCACATGGCCAGCTTGGCCTTTTCTTGGGTTAAGAATCTTGGCAGTAAATGTGAAGGCAAAACTCTACGTCCTGATCATGCTGGAGCACAGCAGCCATTAAAACAAAAGTCATGATCAACAGCCAGTAACTCTGTGGAGGAAGGAAGTGGCATGAAGGGTGTTCATTATGTGGTGAACAGAGTTAAGGATCACCTATACCTGGAATAACCACAAGAGGATGTGGGACTGCTGAGCTGCACTGGCTCATGGGGAGTCTGTGGGCAAAGACACTGTCAGCATGGGAGGCACATGGTACAGCATCTCTGGCTGGAAGGATGTAGCCTTGGCAAGGATGTTTGGGTTTGAATTGGTTCAGCTCCTATAGCTGCTCCAGGCTCTCACAGAGCCAGCAGAATCTAAAGCTCTGTTACTCTGCCTTTCCTTAGCAATACTCACAGCACAGTAGCCTACTTTGGGATACAGAGACTCATAGGTTTTGCTAAACAGGAATGCAAAATCGCGCTCAAGTTTTTAAAATCTGAGTTAACTATGGTAGGTGACTTGGATGATCAGTCATGGGAGCCTGTCGCTCAGTATATACGCAGCAGACATTTAAGGACCATTTTGACTACCTAATCAGATGTCTACTTTTTGGAGCACTACCTATCTATATATATTCCCAGCGCACCTGCTCAGCACACCCTCCTTGCCTAGCCACAGCCTTCTGCATTATGGCTTCCACCATGGCATCATAAGAATGTGAAAAGCTCCTTTTTGATTTGGTGGGACTGTTAACCAGATGGTTCCTAACCTTTTCTTTCTGGAACATATTCCTTTCTCATGCCAGTTCTGATGTCTTCTCCAGTTTTGGGGGTGTTTCTCTTGTCCTTTGTATTCATTCTTCCTAACTTTTCACTATCATTTAAGCTACAGAAACTTTTGTCCCTTTCCCACTTGTCCCTTCACCTCAGGCAAACAGAACTGCACATACAGTATTTCTAGATGGATATCTAGAAATATCAAATTTCTAGATGAATAACTGAAATCCCTGTACAAGAACAGAGACATGTAACAGTTCTTTTGCAGACCACTGAGAGTAGCAACTGACATTCTTATTCTTCACAGCTCTATTGACCTGCAAGGATCTCAGTAAGACTGCTGTTGTTTGTCAGCTCTTGGGTTTTCTTAAACTTAAGATCTGTAGCTCTGCTTTTTATTTCCTATGTCTAGAGCTTTTGCAGGCCTTTGTCCTCACTGCATGCTTTCCAGAGCTCTCAGCCTTCCAGATCACAGGCAAGTTGATTCAGCCCCCCTTCCTCTCCTTTTCTGTATAATTTTCCTTCGTTTTTGATGTTATTAGGAAATATGGGCTGAGTGTATACTCTCCTCAGAGAGACAACAGCCCTTGCAGTGAGTTTTGGGCCTCTCTCTGTCCAAATTTCCTGCCCTATTTGCACACTGGCTCATTTTTTCCATCCTGTGGGATAAGCACATACATCTTCCCAGCCCACCACAGGACACATGACGTGGACATGCCTGCTCGAAAATCACTCAGAGCATTGCTGATGCAGACTAGTGGGGCAGTGTGGGAAGCCACACACCACCCAGATGTGAGGAACTTGCCCTACAAGTAATAGGACTTCAGTCCTTATTGCTGCCCAGTGGCTACTATGTACCCTGGTGTTTTGCTTAGTGGGGCAAGAGAACAGCCATCAAAGAGGGACTCTTCACGGTACTTTAAGTGAACTATAGCAGAGCATACAAACTTGTGAATAGCCAATATTTTGCCTAATCTGAAGAAATGAAAGTACAAATTTGTTTCCTTCCCACTAAACCAGTAACTTGCTGTCTTTAAAAAGGTGATTAATCTATGCAAAAGCTGGGCATCTTTAGGGCCTCAATTCATCATCACTGTAAGGGCCAACCCACATCCCTTCCTGAGATGATTTCTGTGCTGCTTAGACAGTGCAGAAGAAAAGGAAGAGATAACAAGATAGAAAATGCAAACAAAAGGTTAGCAAAAAGCAGGAGCTTGTGGCAGGGAGAATCAGACTATACACTGTCACAAGTAATTGCTAGTGAGGTTCTCTGGTTCTCTGTAGCTCCTGCAGTATCTTCCTCTGCTCCCCCCACCCTCAGAGTCTTGGGGTCCATCTGTGGCTGGGGCTGCTTCTCATCAGCCATCTGTGCTGTCTAAGGTTCACTGTATTTTCACCCCCATCCTAAATCATCTCCCAGGAACAATGGGCTCAGGCTTTCTCACAACTGGAAATACCAATTGCTAGCAGAAGGCAGACATACCAGGACAGCAGTCTACTCCTAACTTGCTAATCATACTGTAGGAATTTGTGTCAGTGCAAGAAGTGCTTCAAAATATCTCAATTTAAACTTATCCACTGGAGTATTTTTAGTTCCTAGCACTCAAGAGCCTCTCCATGTACGGTAGGGGAAGGGAGGGAAAAATGGGTGGGGAAATTTACTCCTCTGCTTTATATGGACCTGATTGCCTGTGAAGAGTCATCAAAGTTACCACATTCCATATCAGAAAAGGAAATCCTTCTTGTTTAAAGCGGATGTGCAGCAGCATCACTTGACGAGATAGGATGCTTATAAATAAGTGGCCTATTCATTGACGGGTCATAGAGATTACCTTTTCTAAGAGTGACTGCAGTCACATTTCTCTGCAGGGAGGATGAGTGCAGCAGGCCATCTTTCAGCCTATTATGACTAGTATAGGCCAGAGGAGCTGTTAACAAGATGAAGTACCTGAATGGCAACTTGAACTTGCTACCCCCATTTTCAGCTCGGCTTTCAGGTTTGACAGTTGTAACTCTAATGATCAGTTACATGATTGTTAGGCTACCTTACTGGTTTTGCCATTCGCTGCATTCCAGAAGACCAAAAGTTTAGGGTTTTATCAACTGTCTCCATCCTACCTGCTTTAAAGTAGAATAGATAAGCATTCTGCTCTGACCAGAAGATTAATTCCTGAACTATTTATCTTACACGAAGTCTCTTCCTAGCAGTATGAAGCAATGCTGAATAACCCTTGGCCCTTACTAAGGATCAGCAGCCAACCACTAGGAAATCACGAACAATAGCTTCATGGTTGAATCATAGTTGGAGAGCCTGATCTCACATCAGCATGCATTAAACTGGAAATTGCCTCCATTTACAAAATCAATTTACTTACACGGGTGTATGCAGTCCAGTTGTATGCCTTTGCTTAAGAATATCCCACTTAATAACTAGCATTCAGTTCTGAATTCTCTGCAGCTTGGAAGGTGTTTATTAAAGAAGACCACAGTGAGATAAGCACTGTGCAACTAGAGCCCTTTTCCTCCAGTTTTATGCTTGAGTATGGCTTTTGAGCTTATGCCTTTGGTTTATGTTTTTCTATTGAAAACACAGAGGTGGTATTTTCAGGATGATGTATTATCTCTTTGAGCAGAAGTCAGAGATTATAAGATAGTGTTGTCTGTCTTGGCTAGTGTGGATAAATTTTTCCTTCTTTCTTGAGACACCTCATAAACTGTCACAAGTAATTCGCCATCTTCTTTAGGTATTCTTACTGGATACTTCTAGCATCATTTCCTTGTGCATCATTCTTGTTCAGCATTTCAATTTAGATGCTGTGGGTTCTGGTACTAGAACTAAGGCTGATAGAGCTCTGCTCTGCATCACCTTTGTACCTCACTGCTATCCTGCTGCCCCAGATCCTGACAGACACATGGTTTTAACTGAATGTGTGTTAGGTCAAGATAAATCTAGCTGCATATAGTATTCTCTGGGAGGGGAAGGCTTTTTAGTATTTGAAGATATTTGGAGGAAAGCTGTATGTGATCCCTGAAATTAAAAGGTATATACTCTCATTTGTCCTAGTATTTCTACTATATAAGATACCATTTTGAGCATCTTTTCTGTCAGTTACTCAGACATTACTTCTCTGTATTACTATTGTTAGGGCAGGGACTCTGAATCTGGGTCACAGTTCCTCAGACATGGTCAGAGATCATTTATCATCCTGCTGCTGATGAAACAGTGTCAGCAGTTCTCTTCCAAGCTCATGCTTCCATGGTCCTTGCAGAGCCCCAGCTAGTGATTTTTCAGACACATTAAGTTAACGTAGCCTGTCCTTGCACATGCATTTCTGGAGTGACTTAGGATGTGTAAGGCTGATGGTGAGCAATGAATGTTTGCCGAAACAATGTAAGCAGAAATTTTAACAATAATTCAGATCTCAAGGTGACTAGAGCAATAATCACACTGAAACAGCTATATATATATAACACCATAGACTGTATTGCTCTAAGGTAGTTTCTAAGTTCCAGGATTTTGAGAGCTGAGTTGAAAGAAATCATAATGCAAACAAGCAATGGAAATCCCTCTCCCTGTCTGATGTTTTTTCCATCAGTTTTGAAAGTGATATGGGATGTGCTGACAAGGTTGGGACAAATCTGCTCAGAGACAATACTGAAATGAGACAAAGTGATAGTGATGGGGGAGGGAGAGGCATAAAAGGGTGAGGCAGAAAAGGACTTTGACAAAGGGTAATTAAACAACAGAGTCATTGCTCAAGCAAAAGTGAGAGAAAATTATAGCTAGGAAGGAGAAAACTGTCAACTTGACAAATAATCATTCTTCAGTTTCACTTAAATCCATTGTAGGAAGGGAGATCAGTTTGTTCTGAAATCTGTAAAGCTTCACTGTCATCAGTGTGTCTGCCACTTATGTTACTAAGAATCTAGCCCTTTGCATAAAAGAACAGGAACAGGGGCAAGTAGATTCAGTGTATCTTGTTGCACTGGCTATATTGAAAGGACAAGGCTGAATCATATTCTCTGTAGAGCAGAAACATAAGGAATTAGTGGAAATTGTATCAGAGTGGTCCTCAGTCCTTGATAAATACCCTGGAATGATGGGAAGTGTCTCAGGGACAGAGAACAAGAATAGCATCCTTCTTGTAGATGCAAGCTGTGTGGATAAGAAAAAAAATAAATGTTTAGCTTCGATTAGGTGAACAAAGTAGTTCTTCTGAGGACACTTTGTGGAAAACAAAATTATCAGTAAAAACAAGATGGACTGATAAAAACTAGAAAAAGAGATAGTCTTTGACCTGTTCAATAAGATAAGACTTTGTGGCTAAAGAAATAAGGTAGACACAGTATATGCTGGCTTCTGTAAGATATCTGATATGGTTCCACATGACTTTTCCAATGAGAGAAATAGGGATGTGATAGGACTACTGTAAGGTGACTGCACAATTGGCTAAGAATAGAACAGAAAACATAACTATTAATGGCTCATGATGTCAGATTAGCTAACTGGCTAAGTTGGTAGTAGTGTTTCACTGGGCTTCTGAATCTAACAAGACTACCTCTATATTTTCACCCATGGACCTTTAAACACTAACATATGTCAATCAAATGTCCTCTCCACCTCAATGTTATATGACTGGTGAGGAGACAGATGATTAAAAATCCCAACCCTCCTCTCTTCTGTCAGTGGATCTCTGGCTGCACCTAGACAGAACAGGCAGCATATGCTGTGGGGCACCCAATAGCCCTGAAACTGCTACTGTTCAGAGCTGGGACCTGGCTGGGACACCCTGCAGCTTTTCTCTGGTCTTTCTTCCCACAGAAACCCAGGTGTGTGTGGAATACGGGAGAGAGGGGTGGGTTACCTGTATTGAGAAGCTCAAAAGTGTTCTGAGGTACACTACGGTTGTCTTCCTGTGTGCTTTTTCAATTGCAAATTCCTGCTAGTGAAGCTTATAAAATGTTTTTTGCTCCTCTTGATTATGTTGTACCTAGAAAGCAGTAACAGGAAATAGCAATGGTAATACCATTTTTAATGGATGGCCTGAGGATTCAGTGGACGTTGCTGTGTATTAATCAATCAGCAGATGACATAAGGCATGGAAGGTGTACAGTTGTCTTGTGAAAGGCTGGATTTTTAAATGTAGTAGGAGCTTGACTGGCTGCAGAAAAGGACTAAAATCAACAGGATAACAAGAATATACGACAAGTGCTACAGGATTAATCAAGTCCACAGACCCAGATGGTGAGCATATGCTTGTCTGTATTACTAGAGAGGGATTGCTGGAAATACTGAAGGACAAGAGATGAATCAGTGGTATCCTACTGTCAGACATCAAGCAATTTTGTGAGCAGCAGAATTAACAGATTCTGGTGTCCTTTTAAGTTATGTCTTGTATTTGATATCTCATTCTCTGATGTCAGTAAATGCAAATCTTCCGATGTCTCTCACATTCAAAATGAGGACTCATATTTGTTCCATCGTGTGTGTTCTTCAGTTTTTGGTGCCCAATTTAGACTGCACTCAGGCTTCCTGCTTCCTATGACAGGATCTATCTCTTCTATCCAGCTACCTATTTTTTAGGAAATCAGGCTAAACCTGCAAAAGCCAGATTCACTAGTGCGTTCAACAGGGGCTGTCCTGGCAAAAGAAAGCTCTCCTTTGGCAGTCTTGTTGCAGAATATGTATGGAATATAGCGGGCCTGAGAGTGAGTGTCAGCACAGGAAAGCTGGCCACGTGAGCTACCTTCTGCACTGAGGAGACATTTTCATCCAGCTCAGGCAGAAAGACAAACTCCCACTCCACTAGGGGAGATCTCTCCGAGTGCATAGATAATGTGATTGAAGTGTGCAAATATCCAAGAATGAGAAACAAGTTTTCTATCCCAAGAGTTTTACTACTTCTAATATATACTCCTCTACTTTACTGTTTGCAATTTGAACATTGGTCAATACTTGAAAGGTTAAAGCTTTCAACAGGGAAATACTTAGAAGGCCAATATAACCTATCCAAATCTTATTTTGAAAGGACTCCAGGTATGAAAAGCATGAGATGTCTATAGCCTCTAATGACTTACTGAGATATTTGTACCGTTAGCCATGGAAAAATGACCTTGTTACCATAAATACCTGGAAGAACAAAATTGTTCTAGTTGATCCCTTGTGAAAAAAATAGCAGACAAGTAGTATTTCATCACAGAGGAACAGGCTATTTTTCTTTGAAATTAGCAGTGTTCTTATTTTCTATGGTAAAGGCTTTTCTAGAATTTGGTCTTTGGTAATAAAATTTACCATTGTTTGTTTCCTAGTGAACATGAGCAATATCTGACACTGTGTAAGCCTGCTTGTTCAGAAGTTGTCCTGAGCATACATTAAAATGCCTTCTTTTAATAGGGCCTGATTTTGAAAATATTTCTACTTTTTACACTTATTTTTTCTGTAATTAGTAATGTAATTAATTTCAGTGAAATTTAATTAAGTTAATGGAGAAATCTTTGTAGGCTTTGCTTAATAGAAAATTTTCCTTTTTCTAGATTATTCCCACAGAATTTAGTGGAGACAAGAACTGCTTTAAAACTTTACAAAATGTTTTCTATAGAAATTATCCACCAAGCCAGCAGAATTTGGGAGTTTTATAACCTTTCCTGAATGTTCTTAATAGAGGATCTTTTTTCTGTACTACAAAGCTGTATATTCATTTCATTGTATATACCAGATTCTACAGGGTTTTCCCAGAGAGAAATTTATATATGTAAATATTCATCACAAGAAGAGACTGAAAAACTTCCATTGCTCTACCTGTAAGAGCCTTTGTATGAGGCATGCCAGATCTCTCATAGCAGCATTGCCTGTGAAAGCTCTCTTCTTGGCATGCAGCAATGGCTAGTGGATTTCAGGAGGCATGGTCAGACCTTCGTTTTTCTAGACACACTGGAGATGATCTGGACTACAGAGTTGCTAAGTTGGGACTGCTGGGAAAGGAAATCACAGGGCAGTGTCCCTTGGTCACAGCTCTGAGATTCTCTCACGGGATCTATTGCTTATGTACAGAAAGAGGCAGTAACACGAAACTTAGGCAACGTGTGAGGAGATGTTGAGCAGGTCACAACTATGGAGATTTGTAGACTCCAAGCACTCTCTGTTCTCTTCCTCCCCATCCACCCCAGTCCTCACTATCAGCATTTCATCTTTCAACACCTCTCAGTCTCCAGCACTGGAGCTCTGAATGGTGCTGCCAAAACTCCACTCCTTGGCCTCCAAACGCTCCATCACCCTCCCTGGGCACAACCACACTCTTCAGTGGTGTGGGTATCAGCCTCTGTCATTTTAATTCTACTAAACTACCTCACTGCAGGCATCAAGGATACTGATGCTCCTCTGTTAGAAGTTCCTTAGTCCTGCTACACAACACTAATCAGTATCATGGACTAGATCTCAGACATGGAAGGAAATTAATATACACAAGAAAAGAAAGCTTCTCCTCTCTTTTCTTCATTATGTTTACCTGGATCTGGGTGCTGTCTGAGGGTTTCAGACAAGGAGAGTTGCTTTCCTCCTGGGAGAGTTTCTCTGCCTGTCCATGTTGGACATGTGTGCTGTGTTAGTCTCATCTCTTTGAAACGTTCTTTAGCACAGAAATGCTGACATTGAGGCATTGAAAAAACTAACTTGAGACTTGCACCTTTCTAACCTGAAGCTTGCAGCACAGAAGCAGTGAGAGTACACAGTATATTTTCTTATTTTGTAATTAAAAATAGTAGTTTCTCCTCACAGGGAGCAGAGGGTGAGAGAAACAAGGAGGGTGTTTAAGTGCCAGGTGACAATGTCCATCACACTGCTCAGTGATGAAGCTAAGAAGACAAAAATAGACAAAGTGACCTCATGGCTTTCAGCAGCAATGCCTACGAGACAAAAGAGAGGCTTTAAAAGGCTTGTGGAGCTGATAGCAAAGGGCTTGGACACCTCAGAGTTTTGGTTCTGCTCCAGCAGGGAAGTGCTTTACTTCTCTCTCATTGCCTCTCTGTTTATGGGGAGTTGTGAATTTAACGGGCTTTGCGACATGCCCAGCTCTCCAGGTCTGGACTCTGCCTTCTCAAGCTTGGATCAGCCTTATGCAGGTACAGATGTCTCCTTTATTTTCTGTTTTTAATTTTATTTGTTCTCTTTTATTTTCTTACTTCCTTTCTTCCCCCTTTCCTTTCATTTTTCTTTTCCTATCCTTCCCCTATTTTGCTTATTCTGATCTCACTCTTGCTCTTCATCTTCAGCAAGCCATCTCAGGAGGATTTCTCTTTCTTTTTATTCTTAAACTGTTGTGGGAAATTGTAGCTTGAGTAGCATGATAATTTTTTCTGTTGGAAGGATTGGTGTAGTTAGTGATGTGCTTTAGCCTTTGATGAGGAGGAAAGCACGAAGAAGAGAAGAGGGAGGTGAGTAGCAGGTCCCAGCGGGCCTTACTTGCCAGCTGATTCAGAGCACAGGGCAGTTCAGAGCAACTTCCTAGGGAAGTTGTACATGGATGCTAATGCTGAGTCAGTACCAAGAGCTGTTGGAGGCATAGCCAAGGCTTTCTACTGTTCTGTTTTCTCTGAGAGTATTTGCTAGCCCAGACTCTAGACTTGAGTGCTTTCATGCTACTCTGCTGTCACAAGGGGCTACACAGATACTCACTTTGTATGGTGTTAGCCTCTGATGCCAGAAATCCTCCTGTGAGTCACCCGGGGTCCAGAGTGACTAAGTGACTTAGTTGACTGAGATTCTGTAGTGCTGCTCTTCCTCCTTGCAAGTTTAGAAGCAAAGTACGAGCTAAGTGAGGTATAGTAGCCTGTCATAAGGATATCGTAAAGATTTCTTTCTTGTAGCAAGGAAGAAATCTCTTATTTCTCCATTGTGAGCAGCCCCCACAGACACATGCATGCAGATTCGTAAGTGAAGTAGACAGATCTTCAGGGACTGTAGTTTCGATCATGGAGAGCAGGTGTTCGAGGGCAAGTCTACAAGTGCCCTGAAGAGCGCTAAGTCTCCACAAAAACCTGGACACTACTTTAGTGTTGGTTCAGCATTCTGTAAGGAAAGTTTTGCAGAGAGCCTTCACTATGCAATTTCAAAGTGAGCCATATTTTCAGCATTGATTATGCTGCTTGCAGTTTTCTGGGTTCAAAGGAGAGGAATGGACTGTGCAAATATGAGGTGATCTCAAACCTCAGAAGTCCCCTTGTTGAAATCCCAAAGCAGCAGCATATGCTACAGGGTGGCTGCAGACCTTTGAGAAGAGCCTTTCCATGTATTTATCTTAAGCTGCCTGGAAGGATGACTGCTCTGAAAAAGAACACCTTTATTTTCAGCATGGGGTGAGAGAGGGAAGCTTTTTCTGCTGCGGTTACACTGGTGCAGTATGGAATGAAGACACCTGCCACAATTGTGCAGCCTTTCCAGGTTTTGGGGGACATCTGCAGCCCTCAGGAAAACTAGTATCCTTCTTCACTAAGCTCCCTGTCCCCCACCTCGAGTAACTTTGTCACATCAGCTGAATGAATGCTCTGTGATAAAATGGTCAGAAGTGAGATCTCGAGAGGACTGAGCAGCTTCCATCCTCTCTCGAGCTAACACTATCCCCCAGCACTACCTGCAGCTTCTCTGCTCTCCTCTCCTCTCCCCTTCAGCAGGGCATAATTTTGTACCTCTTTTGTGAGAACGTCAGGGCTGGACAAGATGCTACACAGTTTTTTTGACAAATTATTAGATCTAAGCAGTGGATGGATGCTTCATCTGGACTATCATGTTGGTGAAGTGGCAATAGGAGTAAGGAAAAGGATGAAATGAAAGAAATCAGAAATTAATCTATGGTTTAGGTATGTGGGGGCTTTCTGTGCAACGTTAGTGCTGATTTCTGTCACTTGAACACTGATTTAAGGCATGTCTGTACTTTCCTTAGGGCAGACAAGTTTGGTTTTACTATTGAATCTTGTTCACCCCGTTTTCCCCACACACAAGGCAGAGAACATAGTGTTCCCCCCGGGGCTTTCCTGACTGCTGGGCTGGCAGAGCAGGTGATATAAATTATTATCGCACACTTTCATGCCAGTATTCCAACAGGTGTTGGCTTTTCCAAGCAAGCCTCTCTAAGTGGATTCCTTCTGGCCTGGCTGATCAGTTGTGGGGTCTGGGAGTCTTGCTTAGCAGCAAATGCTCTTCTTTCTTGCTGGGCATGGGGCACAGGCAAGGAATGATAGCCAAGGGTGAAAACAAGTCTCCTACTATTGCAGGGCTGCTGCAGAGAGCAGTGAACAACCCTACACACAGTGCTGCTGCAAGGCACTCTCACTCTGTAACTGGCACTGCAGGGCCTAGAGCAGGAGCAGCCTGTCTTTGCCTGCAGGGCACCTCTCCTGTTGCACACATGTATGGGTGCTAACAGTAGCAGCTGCTGCTTTCCAGACTCTCAGGACCGGAGAGACTACTTACTCCAGGGAATACTCCATATGGTAGGAGTAAAGTCTACAAAAAGCAGGGCTCTGCTTTCAGGGTGATAAGTAAATGGTAAAAATTCCCAGAAGTAAGGGCATTCAACTGTAAAAATATTGTGAGATGCAGCCTGGGACAACCGGCCACATGCTGCTGAAAGGAAATCCCAGGTCTGACCAGGAAACAGTGGTAGGCTGTCAGAGTTGGGGGAGTTCTCTCCTCACACCTGCATGGACTGTTAGTGTGTTTGCAGGGAAAGAGAAAACTGCAAAGGTAGGAAAGAAAAAAGGGCAGGGGGTGAGAGTGTGTTTCCTCCTATGTGCACTAGAATAGCCATATCACTGTTCATGCAGCCTTTTGCTGAGCTCTGAGCTTTCCTCCTTTTTTCTCTTGCAGAGCTCCACCGCCACGAGAGCATCCAAGAGAAGAACGTGAAAGAAGCCAAAACCAAGTGCAGAACCATTGCATCCCTGCTGACAGATGCACCCAACCCCCACTCCAAGGGGGTGTTAATGTTCAAGAAGCGCAGGCAGAGGGCTAAGAAATACACATTGGTAAGCTTTGGGAGTGTTGACGAAGACCGCTCCTACGAGGAGGAGGACGGAGTTTTTCCCACAAGTGAGTCTGAATTTGACGAGGAAGGTTTCTCTGATGCCCGAAGCCTAACTAATCACTCAGACTGGGACAATACTTACTTGGACATTGAAAAGTCCAGGTCTGCCTCTGAACAGAAGGAAGAGAAACAAAAAGGTTTGAGTGAGGCCTCAGGTAAAGGAGCACGATTATTTGAGCAGCAGAGGGAACGGGCTGGGAAGTACACAGTTGAGAAAGTCCCTGCACAGATCAGCCCCCAGTTTACCCCAGCTGCCCAGCCGCAGCAGGGCACGGTGAACGGAAATATGCCTGTGCCACAGAAGACAGACAGCGTGCCCATCAGCATCCACCTGGAAGGTGTGCAAGTGCCCAGCAAGCAGCCAGCCACCCTCCCAACCCAGATCCTGGCTCCCCCAAGCCCCACTTTCTTCCCACCTCCCCCAAGCACCACCGACCCCTTCTCTGCAAGCTCAAGCATATTCAACAGGTCTGCGCGGCCCTTTACTCCTGGCTTTTCTGACCAACGGCCTGCAACATCCTCTGTCATCTTCAGGCCATCTGCACCCAAAAAACCCACTGAAAGTCTGAGTGGGCAAAGCACAGTGGTTCCACCCTTCTCACCTCTGGCTCCAGGAGCACCTGCCAATGCACCAGTGCCAACACAGCGTGGTCCAGTCAGTTCCTCCACATCGCCGTATATTCCTGCACCAGGAAGGCCAACACCAGCAATGGAGTCACAACCCAGGGCTGGAGGAAGTGCTCCAGAAACTAAGCCTTCTACCAACACTGCCCGGACATCCACCGCCTCTATCTTTCTGTCAACTCCCTCAAAGCCAGGAGGGGAGGTGGCCTCTACAGCATCCCAGCCACGAGTCCCTGGAACAGCCTCTTCTTCTTTGTATATTAGTCCAGCACCGTCACAGCACACAATAAGCAGTTCCTCCACACCAAATCAGCCTTCTCCTGCCATCTCACCCGCAGCACCACGACCTCCTTCCGAGCCCTTAACCTCCAGAGAGCAGAGGATTTCCGTGCCGGCTCCCCGCACAGGCATCCTGCAAGAGGCTCGCCGGCGTGGCAACAGAAAACCCATGTTCAGTAAGATTGAGGAGAAGAAGAAGAACTCACCCAACCCTGAACTCCTGTCTCTGGTGCAGAACCTGGATGAGAAGCTGAAAAGTGACCACCCTGGGGCAGGCTTTGAGTCTGGGCCTGAGGAGGACTTCCTCAGCCTGGGTGCTGAGGCATGCAACTTCATGCAGTCCTCTGGCCGCAAGTTCAAGACCCCACCTCCAGTGGCTCCTAAGCCTCAGCAGCAAGATGCTGGGCTGGTAAATGGAGCCCAGGACATGCCTCAGCTTAAAGGCAAGGGCGCAGAGCTCTTTGCCAAACGCCAGAGCCGCATGGACAAATACGTGGTAGAGACAACACCAAAGCCAGAGTCCAAGCTCAGGACCCCCTCTCCTTCCCCTTCGCTGCCCTCATCCTGGAAATATTCACCCAACATCCGGGCTCCACCTCCAATAGCTTACAACCCAATGCATTCCCCTTTCTATCCCCTAGCAGCCAGCAAATCTCAGGCTAGCAAAGCAGAGAGCAAAGTGAAAAAGGCACCTGGCCAGAAATCAGGGATCAAGGTCATTGATTTAATGCGCCACCAGCCCTATCAATTAAAGTCAGCCATGTTCTGCTTTGGGGATCCCCCAGGCCCCAGCATTCAGGAGTCTCCTGGTCAGCCAGCCCCACAGGCTAGCTCATCCTTCACAGCAGCCAAGCAGATACCCGTGAAAACAGCCAAGACCCAGGAGATTCGTCGCTTCTCCACCCCAGCTCCCATGCCAGCCTCAAGCAGCCTGGCACCCACCGTGCTTATGCCCCGCTCAGCCACCACATTGGATGAGCCAGTGTGGAGAACAGAAATGGCCTCTTCTGCTCCCACTGCACCAGCACCCTTCCAGGTAGAGCTTAGCCAGTCCCCTAAGCCATACCAGAGCTCCCCAGAGCCTGGTATGGCGGCTCAGGGGCCTTCTCCAAACCCAGCCTCAGCCTCTCGGTTTCAGGTGGCCAGGCCCAAATTCTCAGCAGCGAGAACAGGGATGCAGGCCAATGTGTGGAGGCCAAGCTTTGGCCATCACTGAGGCGGGGACCCCTCCTGTCCCATTCATGGCCCCACAGAGATAGTGCTCGTTTTGTCTTTCATGTCAGCAAAGTGCATTGGGATGAGTGACACAAAATGAAGAAAAGAGAAAAAAAAATAGTTGCTCCACTTCTGCAGCACCCTCTCCCCCAGCCTCCCCTTGGTCTCAGATGGGCAGCTTCATGGCAAGGCTTACTGGCTATGGCTACAGCAGGAGGAAGAATGCGGAGAGAGGGCACATGTGGGGTACACAGAGACTGGGAACTTGCACACAGCAGCAAAACCCACCCCGGGAGGGGGTGAATAGCAAGGGTTGTGGATATATAGGCAGTAGTTGTTTTCCTTTCCCCAGGGGGTTGGAGTCACTCCTGAATGGAGGCAGACTGGGGGGCAAGAGCTTTCCAGGAAGAAGGGGCCAGAGGTGGATTACAGTATGTAAGTCCTAGCTTCCCCATTGGACTGCATTACTCTGAGCCAGTCAGTCCGTATACATGTGCCTGTGCACGCACTCACACATACACACAGCAATACTCAGCAAGGAGTGAAAGTAGAAGTGGGACTTTGCCTTGGACACTTCTCCCAGACTCCTGTCCGGAGGGGTGTGGGAAAGGAGGCAAGGGAGCAGAGTGAGCAGTGGTTTGTGCACATGCACACATGGGCAGTGTGCCCTGCGTAAGAGGGTGGCCGTGTGTGCCTGTTCCTACAGTCACCAGGGCTGGGGTAAAAGGCAGAGTCATCTTAGCTGTTGCTAAACATGGCTATCAGGTCTGGGAGCAGTTTGCCAAAGAGGGGTGTTGAATGGACTTAGGGGGGCTGTCACGAGCTGGAGGAACTGCAGAAGGAAGTACCAAACTTTGAGGACACACAAAGTCAAAGCTAAGCTCAGGCAATGGCTGGTTGGGGCAAAGAAGGCCCCGCAGCATTAGTCTCTCTGGAACAGGATATGGATGCTGTAAGTACAAAGGAGGACTGCGTGGGAGAAAATACAGTTAGATTTAAAAGAAGGCAGGATTGAATATGCATTTGCACATCATTTTGGGGATTTTTTTTAGTTTAGGACAGAAGTGTGGCGAGATTAGAAATGGGTCACAGCATAAAACTTGCTGAAAACTCTGTGATGAGCTGGAAAATGGAGCCCCTTTACAGACGCTCTCAGAATGGAAGTGGAGAAAGGGAAATAGAAAGTTACAAGTAGAATTTCATACTAAATGATTTAAGTATCCTTGGGGCCTATCTGGAAAGAACTGAAGTGCTCTGAGATTCTGGAGTGACTCTGCATTCAGACACACATACAGAGCTCAGTTTGCTGGCAATGCTGGGAAAACAGATCTGGTTATTCCTTGAATGGCCCAGGCTAACCTCAAACTTAATCCCTATGTTAAAGGCATACAGGGAGAAAGCATTTCTTTTCCCAAGGAAGAATTCAGGATATTAGTAGGGACTGTTCATGTGTATGTGCATGTCATCTATGCTCTGGTTTGCACACACCCTGTCATTTGCTTTCCGCCTGTGCTCCCCCTTTTTCAGCAGCAACTTTTACAGTGTGATCCCACAAGTACACTAAGAAATCATTGCTCCTGATGCCCTGGCTCCCAAATACAGCAGATGTTCCAGCTGCAGGGATGGAACTTGCCAACTCTTCCTGGTTAGGGATTGCCCAGCCTTTTGCTAGACCATCAAGAATGAATACTGAGGCAGGATGAGGGTTTCATAGCCCTGCTTGAGACATGTCTCCATGTCATTAGACTTGCTCCTATCCTTCAAGCAGAAGCTGTTCTCTGACTGGACTCAGCACAAACTTTGGATGTACAAAACTGTAGGTTCTGAGGACAAAAAAAGCAGCGCAGCTGGGGCTGATGCCAAGCCTGTAAGCAGTGCAGCTCGTGTGGTTTCACACAAAGTCCAAACCAACCTTCCTGCATGCAGCTGGAGTTCATGCTGTGTTCTTTCTGTGAAAGCTAGGGGCTCTACTTTTTCTTGGAGGGTCTAAAGTGTTTCTCTGTGAGCACCTGAAAGTTTTGCACGTGTTCTCCCATGAAGAAAAAGAGGGCTGGAGAACACAGCTGGCAGCTCTAGTCCCAGACAAGCCTGGAAGGGAGAGAATGAGAGGAAAGGAAAAGTAATACATAATCCTGCTTTTGAATCCTTCACACTCTGACTGGGCTTGTTCTGCAGGCCTGTGTTTGCAGTGCACATTCCTGGGTGACCTGAAACATAGGACGAGCATGCTGGGGAGGGAGGAGGACAGCACTTAAACTTCAGTTGGCTCTCCTCATGGGAGAGGATGGAGAGAAAACCTTTGAGGATGCCTTGAGTTAATGAACAAGGGCGTGGCTGATCCAGAAGAGGTGCTGCACCTGGCTGTATGATACAGGAACAGCCAACATGAACTGCTGATGGTATGTGTTCCTGGAAAGCACGTCACCGCAGAGTTAGTTCAGATCCCCAGAAGCTACTTAGCTCTGATGAAAGTGAGCAGCCATGCTACAAAATCTAACTTGAACAATTGCTTTCTCACTCATCCTGTGCTGCATTGCATAGCCAGCATTTATAGAAAAAAATCCTGTGTGCTGTAGCAAGGTGAATCTCTGTGATTCTTCACAAACGTGTAAAGAGGGGTCTTCTGTTTTTCTAGAAAAGCTGTGGGAAGGAAAAGCTTCATCTCTAGTCTCCTCATGGAGTGTTGTCTCTAACTGGCTAGTAGTTTTAGCCACTAGCCTTAGACAAACAAGCTAGCCCAGGCTGAAAGCATTACTGAACTCAGGTGTGGATAGGGGTTGTGTGGACCAGAGAAAGGGTGCTCAAGATGTTTCTGCAGTGAAGAAATAACCTCAGAAAGTCTGAATCTTACTCCAGTTTCCCTTTTCCTCAGGCCCCTAAAAGTAACTGCTCTCAGAGCCTGAGTGGCTCAGGAAATTCATTTTGCCACTGGGAAAAAAAGAGAGATCTGGCCTTATCATATAAGGAGATTGCATGTGGTTAGTAATGCAGTGGTCCCACTCCAGGTTTCTAGGAGACACTGATGCAAGCCAAGGAGTGATGGCCAAACACTGTTGAATGTTAGATGTCAGGACCTAAGTGAGTGGAATAACAGCATTTAGCCCATCATTTCTGATAATGTAATGGGCAGTAGAGATGAAAAATATTAGGTCTGTTTGGAGAATGAATATTAAACATCAGAGCAAGGAAAAGAACAAGGAGACTGGGGATCCTGCATTTCATGTCTAATATGCTTGGTTTAAAGCTATGTTTAGAAGCAAAGCCAAAGTAGTTTGATGGATCTCAGCCCATCCTGATCTTTTCTGAATCCTATGCTGACACAAGAATTGATCTGCAGAAGCAGAACGTGTTGCAGATGAGGCCTACAGTGCTTGTGGCATATCCCAAATAAGGTCTGTAGCTGCAAGTAGCATGAGATGAGAAATGATACTGAGATACATCTGCTAAGCTATAAGGAAGAAACCTGCACTACTGCTGACTTCAAGCAGCTCTGCTAATGGATGCTCATGAAAATACTGTGGCTAGCCTGTAAGAAAGGTCACAGGTAAGGTTACAAGGAATATTTTTGAATCATACAAGCTTGTCTTGAGCATCTCCAAATTTCTAATTCCTCAGTTGTTGAACAAAAGTGGTATTAAAAAAGGAAAGACTTAGCTCTGAATGCAGGCACGAACCTAACAGTCATAGAACAAATAAAGCATGTGAGCACAGCTCTAAGGCTTTCCAATGTGTGTGCATGTCTATATATGTAAATATATGTATGTATATATACACACACATGTTCACTCTGTGTATGTCCCAGCCTAAACACAACGTGCTTTGCAGGAAAGCACATATCTTCAGAACTTCATAATCCTACCAAATTCCTTTCACAGTTGCACAGCCCTT
>JANHGB010049086.1:2685-16041 GCA_026283785.1 Coracopsis vasa
GAGCAGCTTGCTCCAAGCCCCTGTGTCCAACCTGGCCTTGAACACTGCCAGGGATGGGGCAGCCACAGCTTCTCTGTTCAGTCTGATAAGAAGTTTGAGGTACCAGTTCAGGTGTGAGGATGGGGCTGTTGCAGACCTTGGTCTGATGGGGATGAAGCCTCCTCCCAGGGTGGAAGGGGCACGGTGGCCTTGCATGTCCTGCTCAGGTTCAGAAGGCTCTGAGACGGGTTTGTACCAAATCATTTCCCAATTTGTTTGGTTTCCTTGGCTTTATAGGGGCTGTTTTGCATCCCAGTGCCTGAGGAGTGAAACCTCTGCTCACCCACTGTGACAAACTATTGTATTGTGGTTAAAATATCACAGAGAGATGCCGGTGTGATAGAATGTGCAACGTTATCTCTAATATGCAATTATATTTCATAATATGAATTAATTAAAATCTTACTCTTCAATCAAGTAGCTAATTGCAGACCTTTTAGCTTAATAAAGATAGAGTGCGGAAAGGGATAATGTATATGGTAATTATTGAGTTAAGCAGAATGTAATGTGCATCCGGGGCTCGCCTTGGACATTCTCAGTCAATACTTAATTACTTTACTGCTCTCTGAAGCCTATGTGGCATCTGGCTGCTCTGCTCATGTTTCCTCTCCTGAGACATCATCCCTGCTGTGATTTACCTGCGGCTGCTCTTTGCAGTGGCCAGTGGGTGATGGATGCCATTGGGTCCCATGGGATTATGCGCCATGATGGGTTGCATCCAGCTTACTCCATGCCTGCAGTGTGCTTGGCACAAGGTGGCAGTGCCCAGCTCTACCTGGCTCCTTCCCATGGGGCCTCTGCACAGCTTTGGGCTCTGGCCACAGGCTCCGCTTGGTGCTGCCCAACGGCAGCATCCTGTGGATCTCCTTAGGGTTTCTGCTGTGGCTCTGTTGCGCAGGGAGGAAACGTGTTGTGAGATGTGGATCTGTGCTGGCAGCTGGCAAAGCCTCCCAGCCCCGTGCAGCCTGGCAGCCTGCGTGCCTGGCGTGCCCCGTGGAGACCCTTTGCTTCTCCAGCTCGCCGTGATTGAGTGTCGTTCCCGGCATCGCGCAGCCCTTACGGGAACACGGAGGGGAAATGTATTTAGCCAAGCTGGAGGTCAGGTTTTGAGAGGTGATGGTTACGAGGTCGGGAACAGGGAGTTACAAGAGAAAACAAAGCACAAACCGCAGTCATTGCTGGGTGCAAGGGCCAGGCTGCTCCCTCGGCTCTGATCCGGGTGCTGCAGGGCTCCTGCATTGTGCGGCAGCACAGGGATGTGCAGAGCCCCACTCCCTGCCTGCGGTCTCTGCAGCCTTGTGCTAACCCTGTTTGCTGCCAGGGAAACCAAGGCAATGCTCCTTGTGCCTTCCTATGGGGCGGGATGGATGGGAAGTCCTCTGAGACCCAACTGCCATGTTCCCTTATGGGGGTGTTTGGTGATGCTGAACAAGGCTGGAGAGCTGTCAGCATTGACCACAGCATCCTGGCACTGTAACAACGGGCAGACAGCTGATATAAGCTTAATGACTGGATGTGAACTTAATGACTGGCAGGCAATGGGACTCACTGGCTGGGGAAACTGGAGCTTGACACAAAGCCAGAAGTGTCCAGCTGGAAAAATCTGGCTTGTTTGGGAAAGGCCACTGTGAGCTGCAACACTTGAGCTGGCTGGATTAACAGCAGCTCCAAAAGAGCCAGCAATAGATGGAAAGTGGGATAGGATGTACCATGGGTTCCTCAGCAATGGATCTGGGCAGGTTGTGCTGGTGAGGCAGGCATCCAAGGCAGAGAATGGGAGTGCAGGAGATCTAAACCACACGTGTTGCTGTCAAACGTGAGACAAATTGTTGGCTACAACACAGAAAGCTCGGGTTGGAGCAGGAACAGCAAAGTGAGAAACACTTTCTGCTATAGCAGGGTTCATCAGGTAGAAAGAGCTGCACTGGACCAAGACCTCAGTGCATCAGTGCATCACTATTCGCTCTGGCCTGTGGGAAATGGCCGGAGCTGCTTCTCAAGGAGGTTTTCCCAGCAGATGCACTCATGGGGCTGTGCAGAGGGGCTCCAGCACCATGCATTGAGCCACAGGTGTCTGTTTGCCCTCTGATGCTTTCGGGTTTGGGGTGGTGGAAGGCTCGGTCCCATCCCTGGGCATGGCTGCAGCTGGGAGAGCGTGTTGAAGGGATGGTGGCAGGGGAGACCTGCAGGCTGCTGATGGAGGTGTGGGTCCTGGCAGCACACGGCCGGGTCCTGCTCTGCAACAGGACCTGGCTCTGCCTCCACCTGATTCACCCTTCACGCAGCACCCCTGTGAAGGGCTTGAACAAGATGAAAGCCCCCTCTTTAGGAAGAGAGGCTGTTTCATTCATCAGCTTTCCTCCTTTCCACTCAAGTGCTGCTCTGCTTGGCAGCTGCTCTGTGCCTGCAATAATAATGTCAAAGCCTGGGGTGCCATCAAGGGTCTCTGTCCATCTGCAAGTGAAGCGCTCCTTTCCAATTACCCGCACCGGCATCCCATGTCCTCTCTGGTCCAAGCTGATGTTTGCTAAAGGATACTGGAAGAATTAGCAGATATATTTCTCTCTAATCCTGTCCCAAGCGACAGCAGAATCAAACTAAAAAGCACCAGCTCCTGTGTTGTTGTTTTAGGTAAGAGCCCAGTGGTGTCAATGAAGGGGTTTATCATTCTGGGGGCTGCATTGATTTAGAGAACAGAATAGCCAAGGTACCAAAGCTGGGTGAATTAAAAGCTTAACAGCCTGAAGAGGTGTTAGAGCACCACAAATCCTTTGGGAACTTGTCTGGGCTGTCGCACTCCTTGACACTGCTGTCCCTGCCAGATAGCATTATCCTTCCCTCGGGGGTGTCCACATGCTCAGCTCCTGGATTTCCTCTCTCTAGGAAGGAGGCTTTAGGGCTTCCCTGTCTTCCTGGCATCACTTGTCAGGTACAGGCATGAGACTTCCCTGACCCCATGGGTGCCTTCCTCACGCTGCAGCCAGGAAACAGGAACAACAGAGGGGCTGCACTTTGTATTGGATGTGTTTGGCAGGGATGGAGCGCAATGGGGCTGTTGAGGGGGTTCAGAGAGCAAGGGAACCATTTGTCACTGTCTGTGTTTTGGCTTTTATTTCATGATATCAATAACTGGACGGTGTTTGCAAAGGTGATGCTCCTGCATGTCCAGCTGGCAGGAAGCAGCGGCTCTGGGGAAGAACAGCAGGGAGTGGATGCTTCTGAGAATCTTCTCCAGTCTTTGCTCTTCTTTCCTGGCAGTACCATCAAGCTTTCAAGCACCTCTGCTCTAATCTAATCAGTCCGAGGGAAACAGGATTTGCTGCAGTGCCTGACCACTTAGGTATCCACCCACAGAGGAAATTCCAGCTCTGCCTTACAGGAATGGCCCAAAGCTACCCCAGCACCATTTAATGCAGAGACAGGGGCTCCAGGACCTACACCTCTCCCTGCTTTGTGCTGCTGCTCAATTCCAGCACTCCTGGCTTTCAGCAGTGCTCTGACAGGTACGTTCCTTGGTACAGAGGGGGATATGTAGATGGGGAGCTCCAGTATCAAGAGCCAGTTCCTGCCCTCTCCAAAGCCCTGTGCTGGGGACTGATAGAGCAGCTCACCAGGCAGCTCTGTACTGGTGGCTGTGTGTGCTGATAAAGAGAAGCAGCTTTTCACAGGACACAATCGGCTGCTTGTGACCACAGCCCTATGGCAATGGCACGTTTGCAACCACTGCAGCTCAAAATGTCAGTTGTGAAAACAGGGCTTTGCTGCTCCAGGGTCTGAGCATCGGCTCCGGATGTTCCCGCAGGATGCAGCCTGGGAGACAGAGGCTGCTCGGCCAGGACTCGCTGGTCCAACTTTGCTTTCCAAGTGACAGGGGAGCCCTAAATTATCACTAAATTACTACTCAATTTCTTATGGATCTGGTCCAAATGCCACTTTTCTGGCTACTTCACATGTGTTTTCCAAGCAGCAACAGGACTGGGTGGTAAGGAGAGGAGATTTGATTAGTCCTGTTAATGCTCTGTTATTAAAGCTCAAGTGATGGCAGGCCATGGTTTCCATCTGCCTGGTGAGTGTGAACCCAGCAGAGCTCTGGCTCTGGGTCCAGCTCCTCCTCCTGGAAGCAGGAGAAGGATTTCTGCGGATGCTTGGTTCTACCAGGCTGGATGGGCTGGTCCAGGCAGGTCAATGCCACAGGGATGCACAGCCAGCATCCATCCCATCACCCGTGCAGCCCAAGAGCTCTGCTCTCCACCAAGGTACCATTTGGCAGGGACAGGCCACCCTTAGGGATGCCTTGGGTACCTGGTGCAATGCTGCTGTCTTCCATACAGATGTCTGTGGCTCTGCTGTATCTCCAGCAGATGCCTTGGCCTCATGGACATGTTGGTGGGGATAATGCAGGAGCTGCATTGCTGGAGCTGTCACCGCTTCACCGTGCTGCAGACTGAGGTTTCCCTGGGGATGCGTTAAGGGATTTATGGGAGTCTTCCAAGGTTTTCTCCTTTATGAGTCTTGATCAGTAGATAAAAGGCCCCTTTCTTCCTTTAATGGAGTCTCTGATGTTAATGGCCTCCCTCCAGTCAGATTAAGGTGCTTTGGCCTGTTTTACTCTAATAGAGGATGATTGAGAAGCGTCTGGCTGGGTCGCAGTTGGCTTCCTCGCCTGTCTCATTGTGCCACTGCCACCCCTGCTCATGAGGAGCTTCCTGGAAATTCAGGAATGAGAAGGCTGGAGGAGCTCATCCCTCCCTTCACAGCGGCTGCAGCATTCCCTCCTCCTTGCTTGCTGTGGATGCATCTCGGGACGGTCCCAAGCAGTGGTTGGCTGTGGGATGGGTATGGGAAAGGCTGTGCTGGGCTGCATCCATCCTGCTTTGCTCCTGGGGTAGCTGGTGCTGCAGTGGCTGCCTTCACTGGTGTGCTGTGGGAGCAGCCCTGCCTGCCTGCCCCTGCCTGTCCCTGCCACGTCCAAGGGCAAAGCAAAGTGCTGGAGTCTGCAGGGTAATCAGAGCTATTAGAGGCACTCATGTGTGCAAGAGGGTGTGAAACGCAGATGGATGGAGGACTCTGAGGAGCAGGAGACAACTGGGGATGTGCCCATGTCGGTGCTGAGGCTGGAGGGGAGCAGAGGTTGTGGGAGCCAGCACAGACCCCCAGTGCCCCGCTGAGCCACGAGCATCTCTGAATCAGCACAGAGCAACTCCCCAGGCTGCAGCCGTGTATTAACACGGCACCATTGCTGCATTTTAAGTGCGTGCTCCTTGCTCTTGTCCTGCCTCTAAATGATCCTGGAAACGTATCGTGGACTTAACTGCCTTTTAATTAAAAGTCAGGGATATTAGAAAAGAGAAGTCAATTCCTGTCACAATTAAGCTGTGGTTTGGACAATTGCAGCATTCCAGCAAAGGATCCTCTCTGGACTTATTGATCTGTATTGTCATAGCGTCTGCTTTATTACCACCGCGCAGACCGTCGCCAATGACTGTTTTGCCTGAATTATGCATGGCATCTGGCAGGCAGAGGACCCTGCCTGCTGCCAGCCCCAGCCTCCAGGGCAGCCAGGCCCCCACGCCTGCTCACCAGGGCTCATCTGTGAGCATGATGCTCACACTGACGGCCTGGAGCCTTCAGGTTTGCCAAAGCCTTTCTCTTCCTCTTCCTCTTCCTCTTCCTCTGCAGGCAGGGGCTATAGGGAGGTCTCCATCTCTCTCACCTATGAAAGTGGCAGGAGTGCAGGACACTGATTCATCAAAATCCACCACAATGAGGGCCCCTTTTAAAGGGCCCTGACATGAAAGGTCAGAGTCTCTGTTGCTGCAGCAGATAATGAGATCTCTCACAGACAAATCAGAACGCTTGGATTTCACCACAGAGGAGCTCCTGGTTTAAGCCAGGCTGTTGGGATTAGCAAGAAGAGAAGGCACGTGCTGAAGCGTTGTCTGCTGTGGAATGCTGGCAGTGGGAATGCTGCAGCCCCAGTTATCCAGGGGTCAGTGCCGTATCCTGCTGCCTCATGATGCCTGGCACAGCCAGTGCTTCCCTGCAGCTTGGGCAGAGCCTGCTGGCCTCCTCCTGTGCTGTCACTGCTCTCTTGTGCTGTTGTCCCTGTAGATGCTGTGATTCCTGGAGATGCTTTCTCTCCTGGAGCCACCTCACCAGATATAGGGGCTGGGGAAGAAGCCGCACAACCTCAACAGCATTTAGTGTAAAGCAATGGGCAGAGCTCCCGCGGCTGCAGCCCTCTGGATACCGTTTGCTTCATGATAAATAGGATTCATGTATTAATTTTAGGCTCTTATTAATGCTTTTAATCCGCAGACCTCAGGAGCACTCAGGCAGGGAGAGGTGAGCCAGCAAAAAAGGGAGAGATGCTCAGAGAAAATGGAAAGAAGCAGAGAAAAGTGAGTAGGATGAACTCTTTACCTCTCTATCCCATTAGCACATCCACCTCAGATTGCTAAATCCTATTAGGAGCAGGCAGCTTGCAGAGCTGGAAGGCAGCACAGGGCACTCGATGCTGGGTGGTGCCGGGGCTCAGGACCATTTGGGATGCTGGGAATAACTCCAGCCCTGCCTGCCCCTGGCCCCAAGTGTCTCCCCCTTGGGACAGCCTCTGGCTTTGCTCTTTGCCCCTCTTACTTGTGGGTTAAGTGCCCCTCAGGCTGCGTGTTCGTGCCTAATTGGAGCAGTGTCTAATCTTGTCCTCTGCCGATGTTACCGCTCTGAGGCTTGTGATTAAACACGCTGTCAGGCGCAGCTGTTTACAGATAATAGTGCTGCTTTCTCTCCATTCCTCCACTATCAGACTCATTAGGAAGGTTTATGGGTAAATCAATCAGTCTGGGATTGAATAATGCCTAAAACGCATCTACTGAGGGCTCCGTGCGGCCAGATGTGACTCTGGTGACCCCAAATCACTGCACAGGACACAGCCCCGGCTCCACACCAAGGTGACCCCAGCTCCTGCTGTCTCTCATGCAGACCCTTCCAGGGGTGCATCCCCCCACTCTTGCTACCACACTGGAGCCAGCAGTTACCATCTGGGTTGATAAAATCCCCTCTGATGCTTCATTACAGCAGAATCTGCAGCACAGGCAGAAAGCCGCTGTTTCCACTCTTGCTGAGTGAAACGTTCATGCATTGCCAGAGAAGGCTCCTGGTACGGATGGTGCTTGGCCTTCCAGATGCGGTAGGAACACGCTGCAGCTGCAGCTGGGAACAGGTTGTTTCTGCCGTTTGTTGTTCTTTCCCTTAATTCTCATGCAGATGGGACGCTCTCTCCAGCTTTTCCTCCCTTTCTGTTTATTTAAGCAGGATCTCTGTGAACCTCCAAAGTGATCACACTCTGGGACACTGAAACTGAATTTGTTGCTTCCTTTTCCCCCCAAAGCCCCTTCCACAGTGGCCAGTGCTAAGCCTGGGAGACAGACTGGGGTGCACTGGTCAGGGAGGGCTCATCCCTCCATCACTGGGATGCAGCTGGCATCCCGAGGGATCAGTGGTGGTGGTCCCTCTCTGGGGGGCTGCATCCAGCCCCAGCATGGTGACAAGCAGAGCAGGGGGACCCAGAGCCACGGGAAGCCATCCAGCTCTCCCTTCTGTAATTACTGGAGAGCTTTAATGGAGCTGGATGCACCCGGTGCTGATGCCTTATTTAAAGTCTGCCCAAGTGCTGAGTCCTGGAGTGCAAAATGCATCTAGGAATTAGCCCCAGCTGGAGTAAATTGCTAATTATCATTTGCAAAGTCTATTACCCCCTTTTATCTGGACAAATGCAAAAGCCTCGCTCTGCACGACCTCCCTGTCCCCCCCACCCCGTGACTAAGGGATAATTGGCGAGTGTCTTGCGGTGATTGAGTTACAGAGTGAGTTCCCGAGTGTCTGTCTTCATCAGTGAGCCATGCAACTTGCATCTTTGATTGCCTCATGAATCGGAGCCAGAGCAGCGCTCACCCCAAGGAATTCCACTGCAGCTCAGTGTCCTTGTTGTAAAGGGAAGTTTATGAGGGACCAATCAAGTTGGGAATCTTGGTAATGGATTTGAAACGGTGATCAGTGCAAAGACCTGAATGTGAAAATGCTCTTCACAATTAGGGGAAGCACTGGGAGTTCTTGGAGCAGTTGGAGGAGGTTCGGGAAGAGCAGAGGCTGCGGTGAGGGCTTGACACTGGCCTCTGCCATAGCCACTTTGGCTTGTGAGGCTGGACTCTCACCTATGTGTGGCCATAGAACCAACAGAACCAGTCTGGCTGCAATGCACCTGGCCACAAGTGCTGGCCACACGCTGCCCATCCCTTTGCAAAGCATCAGCAGCCTGCTGCAAACTTATTTCCGATGCCACTGGAAATGAAAGCCCTAATGACAGCACTTCAAACAGAACTGCTGCAAATCTCTGCAAGTGATTTTAATGAAACCAGCCAGGAATACAAAGAGAGCAAATCAAAGCCGGGACAACTCCTTTGTTCAAATTACACATAATTGGTTTCAAAATTATGATAATGGCTGTTTGCACCATTATGCTTGAGGTATATCATCATTTCTGTCAGAGACCTCAGGTCTCAGAGGCTCAGACTGAGCTCTCCATCTGCAATTCAGTCTTTCAACCAGAGGAAGAAGCAGCTGGTCTGTGTTCAGTGCTGTGTTCAGTACCACCAGCAAAGCATCTTTGCAGAGCAGGATCTGCCTCCCTGGGGAAGCTGGGGGTGCTCTGGGGTGCCAGATCCCCCCATCCCCATTATAACTGTGCTGTGCACCCCTCCATCCTGTGTGTGCACACCACTGGTGCTGCTCTGGCTGCGCCCATCAAAGGAGAGCCCCAGAGAGCTGGGATTCACTGGCCTCGTGTGCTTGTCACTGGCTCCAGCTCTGCCATGCACCTCCATCCCCATGGACACCGAGCTGCATGAGTGGGTGTGAGTCCCCTGGGAATGGCACAGGGAGTCTAATTAAGGCATGTAATAAATCTGCAGAATTAGGTGGCCTGACTGCTCTGGTGCATCTGTTGGTTCCTCCTCCACAGAGATAATGACATCAGAGAGCTCCTAAAATAGGTGGGTTTTCCCTTACAGGGGTTTTGTGGCTGGAGCTGAAGGCAGCACCAGGACTTGCACCCAGCTTGGGATGGAGCACCCTGGGATGGCTGGATCCTGGGAATGCTGCTGGCAGCATGGCATTGCCAGGACCAGGGGCCCTTCATGACCCATCTTGGGTCCCTGTGGCTGCAGATGATGCATGGCAAGCCCTGGACCCTAATCCTAGGGGATGTGAGGCTTCTGGGCAGTGATTTGCACTCACCTCATGCATGACACTGCAGCGTCTCCCATGAGCCTCCTGCTGTTCCCAAAGTGCGATTGGAGGTGGGGAAAGGGGAACAACATCTTCCACACACAACTCCCCAGCTCCGTAAATGCCTTGGCTTTGCCCTTCAGGTTCTGTCACTGGATTGCAGTGCCTGGATCCCTCCTGTCTGCTTCTAATCAACAGTGTGTGATAATCTGTCTCTGGTTGAGTTGGAGTTTAATGCTGAGCGGATCCTTGCCCCCAGTGAAAGGCTGCTTTCATATTGATGATGAGGGGATGGAGTATTACTTATATAAGTATAATGATCTGGTGCTGCCTGGAGCTCTGGGTTTTCTCAGTGTATGACGAATGGGAGGCATTTACAAACATGAGACATTTACTGTGGTTTACACTATTTGCTAGAACGTGGACCTCTGTGGGCTGCCTGGGAATCCATTAGCAAGAACTGTAAAGATGCTTCAAGGCATTTACCCAGATTAGCTGCCGTTACGTAGGCAAGGATCTTTTATGTGATTACCTTAAAAGCTAAAGAGCTGCTGCAAAACATTCCTAGCGCAGCGATCCTGAAGCAAAGTGCATCACATCTGACAGGGAAATGCAGCTCTTGAAAACAAATGCAGAGCTCTGCTTGCTTTGATTTCCACACAAACAACTCAGGAGGTAAAAGGAGTTAATCCACAGAGGATTCCCCTTTTGCAGCCCAACAGCTTTGGCTGTGATTTATGGGGAAGCTTTACATTAACTTTCCTTCTTGCTGTGATTTCTACCATTTAGTAGCGAGGAGATGGTGCAAGGATGGGACAGCGCTGGCTGTGATGGAGCAGGGTCCTCCTGGGAAGAGGTGTCTGAGCCCTGGGATCAGCAGTGGGATGGTGAAGGGTTATTGGTACCCAGTGCGGATCGTTTGTGCTGCTTTCCTCAGTGGGATATTTGCTTCACATCAGATGCCTTAATGCTGTTGTCTGCTCTGCTCTGCCTCCACCCTTGTCACACCAGTAACACCAAACCTTGTCCTGGAGCATGTTTTTGTGCTGTGCCCAAACCAGCCTGAAATCACACAAGTCCCTTGTTCTCTGTTGTAAGGAAATCCTTTCACGTGTAGAAGAGGAAGGAGAGGTGCAAAATCTCCTGTGAGGTTTCTGCTTGCTTCAAGCCACATCCCAAGGCCCACATCCTCCTGGCTCCTTTGTCCTTTAGCATAAAAAGTCATTTGTCAGCAAAAGAAACCAAGTTTTGTTTTTCAGGCCAGATCTGGCTGTCCTCCCACTGAGACTTTCAACTCTTTATCTCCGGAATTGATGGTCTTGGATTCTGATCCTCTTTCCTTGGTGTTTGTATTGATTTCTGTTTTTTCCAGGAGGGTTATTTTCACCGTGGTTTCAAACCTATCTTTCTGTCTGCACTTACAGCAGGTAATAGCTCAGCTCAGTGAATTACACATTTCCAGGGCTCTGCTGGCCCTGGCTCTTTGCAGAAGTTCCCCTGGCAATCCAGAACCTGGGTATCCTGGATATTGCTTTCCCACTCTTGTGTCTCCAGGCTCATGTGGCAGCATTCAGGATGGGGGGAAGGTATTGTTGTATCCTGGGGACAGCATCCCTCTGTCCTCACCCCCAGCCATGTCCCTGGTGCTGGCTCAGCTGTGCCATAGCCATCCCTGTCATTCCCTGCGTCTGATCATGAATTAACCCAATAGTCCCAATTGAAAAGGCGTCTCTGTTTCCTTCACCACAGCACTGTCTTTCAGTCATCCAGTCTTGCAGGAGAAAAATTCATGAGATCCTTTCCTCCAACAACACGATACTTCAAAATCATTATTAAAACACCCTCTGGCTGCTCTAATATTAAGCTCTTATTAGTGCTTGGAATAATATTTCAGATAAATGGGAAAGCTTTGTACTCTATTAGTATGACATTCTCTTCTCCTAGCGAAGCATCTCTCTAACCTCAAACCCTCCATACACCTCCATACACTCTTCCCTGTTTGGTTCTTCGATGACATGAATACCTACACTTCCCCTGGGTTTCGGAGGTGAATGGAGCTCTCCCAAGGGGATGTATTGATTTGCTCCACGACGTTAATACCTTCCAACGTAGCAGCAGCAAGATCCTGTCCATGAATACTAAATGGGAGGCAGTTGTGCCCTAGAAGCTGGTAAGTGAGATCCCATATATTACACCATGTGAGTTGTGTGTCATATTAGAGCAATCTAGTTTTAAAGGGCATCTTTCAAGCACAAACTAGCTTTACCCCACACTTGAATGATCACACAAATAACTGTGATTAAAGGTCAAGTGCCTGGGTTTTTCTATTTTACTCCTTAAAAATTTATATGCAAAAGAAAACCTCGAAGTTAACATAGCATGAAATTGTTATGCAGTTATGAGCCTTTAACGACGACTAAATATCACTTTTCTTCCTGGGTGGCTTGAAAAATCTCCAGTAATAATGGGTCACTTCTGCTTTCCACTTGAGGAAGATCATAAATAAGCCCTGGTTTTTGCTTCCCTGCCCTCTAATGTGATGGAGGGAGGGTTTAATCATATGAACTTGTGACTCCAGTCACCAGAGCTGTACCCCAGGCTCACCGGGAGCATCACTTGGGCTCAGAGCACTGATGTGATGCAGCAGCACCGCAGCAATGCACCAGCCCATGCTGAGCTCTCACAGATGGAAAGAACATTGATAAATGGATGGGGATTTTCTCCCCCATCAAGATAATGCAGGGAAAAGGTAGTGGCTGCGTTTCCAGAGGGGCTAGGAAATGGAGGAAGTGATGGAAACACTCTCCAGCTAGGCTGTCTGTGTTGCCTTACAGCTCTCTGCCCTGGATTAGGCTTCAACTAATGTGGGAGCTGAACAGCAAGGTTTGGGGCTGAGCTGGAATAGGGGGGATTGGTGCTTTGGGGTGGGAAGACATGGAGAACAAGTAGAAATATTAGAGGTATATATTGTCAAATCCAATTGTAAATCCTCTGCAGGCTGGCTACAGCAGCAGCATCTTCCTCTGAGCTGGCTGAGAGCCCCAGGTTTCCAACAGCTTCATACTTGGATGCAATGCCTCCCAAACGTCTCAAAAGAAAACATGCCTTAGGTGTTAATAAAATGCTTGGAAAGGCAAGATTCCTGTGGAACAGATTAAAGAAACATCATGCTCAGGGTTTTGAGCTGGTACCTGAGTTGCTCACGGTTCCTGGTCCTGCAGGGACTTTCAAGTGTGGTTTCACATGGGTGATCCTAACTGACTTCAGGAAGAGAGAGCTTAGAAGCTGGGGCATGAGGCGAATGAACTGCAATCACCATATCTAATTAATCTTATTATGCAATGTGCAAATCTGAGCCTGACTGGCAGCAGGCTTCAGTGGGATACCCGCTCCAGCAAACTTCTCATGCATGAGGCATCGCAGAATTCAAGCTTTAGGGTCTAAAGCTTTGAGGTGTTTAAATGGAGCGTGTTTGTGCAGACACACGACACTGCTCTTCTCCTGCAGCACTGTGACCTGAAGGAGCCTCCCCATTCAGTGCTGGCCACTGCAGTGCTGCCTTTCTCTGAGGTTTCTTTCTGGCTACTATGACTTTTAGGGCAGCTGCTGGGCTTGGAGGACCTGGAGAAGAAGTGGAGAATGAAATCTGAAGCTCGAAAGGCAGAGCAGAGGGCTTGGCATAAGACTGCTACTCCTGAGAATCGATGGCAGCACTGAGAGCTGCCCTGCTGCTCTCCTGGGCACTATGGTGCAGAAACAAGGCTCTGACTTGCCACTGGCAGCAGGGAGCAAATGTCATCCTTGGAGTGGGGGCACAGCACTGCTGGTTATGGTTGTGACCACAAGGCTGCAACATCCCAGCATCAGCAAGGGCTGTCTGTGCTGCAGCAATCCTGCAGCTTCCATGGATTGTAGAATCAACTGGGTTGGAAAAGACCTTTAGGATCATCCAGTCCAACCCTTACCCCAGCACTGCCGAGGCCACCACTGATCCCTGGCACTGAGCGACTCGCCTACACGCAGGAGCCTGCA
>JANHGB010049087.1:10457-21032 GCA_026283785.1 Coracopsis vasa
CCCCCTTCAGATACTGGAAGGCTGCTATGAGGTCTCCACTCAGCCTTCTCTTCTCCAGGCTGAACAGCCCCAACTTTTTCAGCCGATCATGGATGAGCATCCCTCATACTTAAGATTTTCTATAAATTTGCTTCCTCAAAATTTGAAGTCCACATTACATTTGATTCACAGGTGTCCCTTTTAGGAACAATCATGAAAAATAAGATGAGCTTGGGTCTTATCTTACTGTTCTTAAGGAATGGTAAGGAAAGGACATGCTTGTTTCCTTGCAAAATTACAATAAAACCATGCTTATAATGCATATAAAGACAAAACATTCTTGGAGAACAGTAAGCACAGTCATTATTCTGAGGACATGTACACACTTGCCACAAATCCATGATCTTCAGCATGAGTTTTTACTTTACAGTAGCATAGCACGTTCCAGTCAATGCATTTGTAACTTCTGTGGTTGTGCAACTGAATTAAAAACATTAAGATCATAAACTTTTAGTGCCATCTTAGTGCTGCAAGTACCTGTTACAATCTCCTACTTATCTCTCCAGGGTGTCACAGATCTGCCATTCCGCATCTCTGTAAGTCTGACATTTTCCCTAAGGGCCATGAAATCCAACATCTTCGTGCACAGAATTCACCATTTTCTAGTGTCCAACATTCGTTGTCTGTATCTACGTGCCACTGAAGCTTTCTTGAAACTGCCTCTTGCTATTCCATTTTCCCTGTGTGAAGTGAAGTACATTTTTACATAGTCTGGCAGAAGCAGAGCTACCAAGCTGGAAAGGACTCCGTACTGCGGTGAGGGAAAGCTAAAAGCATAGATGCACATGCAAATATAAAAATACAGGCTGGAAAACAGCACATGAGGGGGGAGGAGGTAAAACCACTGTAGCTACAGCTACTGCTCCATTGCCTGTCCCACAGACCCTGAAGCGGGTTCTGGGCTGGGTTAGCTGGACTTCCACATTGTGAAAACAGAGCCTTCAGGAGCAGACATGTCTACCTTGAAAGTGAACAGCAACCCCCAAACCATAGTGCGGTTTATGATCACATCATCTAGTCCAACATCCTGTACAGGACTAGCAATTCAAGCTTTACAGCATATACTTTTTATTAAAGCACTAATTTTACCAGTTTGACTGAAGCACAGCTTGTGTTTTTACTAAAACATATCTTCCAGAACAGCATCTAGCCTCAGTCAGAAGACACTGAGAGACAGAGTACTGATTACTGCTGCTGTGAGTTTGTTTCGGTGCTTCTCTATTTCCATCACTCAGACATTTGATCCTGTTGCATCTTTCTTCACTCAACAGTTGTTCAGTACCCAGTATTTTCTTCTTGAGGAGATACTGTCACCCTTCATTCCCAGCTTGCTGCCCAGACTTAACTGTTAAAAGAAGGAATCAATGAGGGAGTCCCGCACCTTTGAAGAAATGTTTCTAAAAATTTGAAAAAAGGTAGAACTCCAGTTTTTCTGAACTCGTAAGCACCATACATACAAACAGGGGTTTGTTCATTGTTCTGTTGTTTGGGGTTTTTTGTTTTTTAGTTTTGAGTGGCTTTTTTTATAAACCATTAGTCTGAAAGCTCTATAAAAGCTCTATAAAACCTCTAGCTCCTTGGCAGTTGCTCAGGACCTTAATATCATTGGCTTTATTACAGTGACTGTTTCTTTGCTGTTTCATCTCAGCATTTTTACTCCTGCCGTTCCACTCACACACACTTCACCAGCTTCCAAGCGAATCCTGTTTTCAGCCTGTGTCCGCTGGTAACCCTGTTTGAATGTGGGGTTCAGCATCTGCTCAGGCTTTGCCATCTGGCTGGAGGGGGTGAGGGTGGCTTATGCTTTTTTTTTCTGACAGGGTGGAGCAACTACTGAGCTCATGGCTGCGTCAAGAAGCTCAGTGGTTTCTTTATACCCACCCTGAACAAAACTGCACCAAAGTTCCTTTTAGTGGTGAAGCCACTGTGCAATCACAGGCCATGCACACTATAGCACCCTGCTCTCTCGGCTAAAGCCAACCTCAGAGCAGGGACTCCATGAGAAATGTCCCTTACGCTGCCCACTGTATCTCTTGCTTTATCTCATCATTACAGCAGTGACATTCACTAACCGGGATTCCTCACAACTTTTGTCTTAAACCTAACTCAGACATTTCGAACAGGTCTCATCCCAAATAATTTTTGTGGCTATTTTATACAATACAGTTTGAAAAGACTTAAAAATGTAGATGCTACAGCTGTTCGCTGATAATGTAGTATCTGTCTCTCTAGCACCAGCAGGAGTGACAAATCGCTTCCCCACTCCCCCTTCCCAGACCTCTGTTTTCAACTCAAAGACTGTACAAAGTCTTGCCAAAACATCCTGCTGGGCACTCATGTCAACCTGCTTGCCCACAGTGTCCTCAACAATCTTTCCGCTCAGCAGAAACCTCTGTGCATTTTCTGTTCTTAAATATGCAACTTCACATTTGGCTGCATTAAAGTGCATTTCTGTTTGTTGTTCAGGCTACCAGCTTAATCCCATCCATATAGGATAGTTTGATAATCTTATGTCATCCTCATAATTATCGGCAGTGATTTTTGTATTTCAAAACTGCTTAAAATATCAAATAGCCTAGAGTCAGCTACTGGTATTGGTAGAACTCCAATAGAAGCTGATCCCTTAAATAGCTGCTCTTTACTTACTACCTTTTTACAGAGAACTATAATTTAGCCAGTTCTCAATCCCTCCAATGTGTCCTCAGGGTTACATTATAGCCTTCTGTGATATTTCAAAGCAAAGAAGTCTGTATATTCTGTGCCATTTTCCCAGCCAAACTAGAGAACTCCTCAAACAATTGATCACCTCTGTTTGACAATTTTACATCAAAACACGTTGACTATCATTTTGTTTTGTGGTTTCATGTCTGAATCCCATTTAAGCTTTTTAAGACTAATATGAAGAATTATTTGCAAACTTTGCATATAGGCACAATATTTCTGTGCATACCTTTTTCTTCCTATTGGCGCCTTTGAATGACCAGAAGTAGCTCCAGAATAGTTTTGGGCGCTGGTGATTCATCCACTCATTCCATGTCCAAACTCCCTTTGGATGTGCAGGATTGGTAGGTACCTTCACATGCAAGTATTTTTTTCCAAATCCTGGGTTGGTATTTTGAACGCTGTTGATGCAGGAATATACTGTCTTTGTGTAGCTGGAGTCAATTTGGCTGCTTTCAAATGTGTTTCGGAACAGAAAAACTGATAGCAGCATTTATCAGTTACTTTTTTTTGCTGTTGTTGTAATACATAGATAGTATCAAAATTTATTAGAAAGATCTGGTGAAAGCACCCAAACTTGACAGGGCTCGAGGAGGATCTCTGATAGCTGTGCTCCCTTTGACACAATTTTTGGCTGTCAGCTTTTCATTTACTGTAAAGAGGATGGTCCCCTAGAAAGTCATACATGCTAAGCAGTGCTCTGCACTCAGCTCCAGGGGAGTATACTACTTTATTAAAGCTGACAAATACTGTCTTTGTTATTGCTCCAACTTTCCAGGGAAGTACAAATAAGTGCTAAACCCAAGACAGTTTGTGAGAGCATGTTTATCTTCAGGAGTAATTGCAGCAGATCTGTATCCACTGTTTGAGGCCTGTGCAATACCACATCTGCCTTTTATGAGATAATTTGAGAAGCTTAGGTCTCCCACAGCGTCCTGAGGTTGTCTACAAGTATTCATATAGAATATAGCAGAGAACATTATTGGGCAGCTGATGTCTGCAGCATGTATATATTTTTTCCTGTTCTGAGACCAAGAATTTGATGAGGCTTTTCTGGCTAAGGGAGACATTTCTCTCCAGCATTAACTCTAGTGATTTCAAATTTGACTTAAAAAATAAATTTTGATATCAACTCACCTGCTGCATCTTGCAAGCTATTTATTTATGCTTTGGTAGGACATTTTTTGCCTCCTTTGCTAATCACTTTTGGCCAAAGTTCTCTCTAATTGCTATGCTGTGGTGGCTAGACTTTAAGTCTCTTTTGTCCTGCTAATACTGTTCAAAGAAAGTATCTAACAGAAGTGTGTATATTTATTTAATCCCAACAAAATTTCAGTGTTCAAGAAACTCACTGAAGCTCACCGCTCCCTTGTACTTTGATGTTGGCTGTCATCTGTTAGATTGCTCCAAAGTGCTAGTGTGCCTGTTTTCTTTGATCTTTACTATTTCAACTCCCTTTTCAACACCAAACTACTTGTGGCAAATGTAAACTATCAACCAATTGCTCAGATTTGTGATAAATTCTTTTTTAACTTCATGGATGTTTCTTCTTAAAGCTGATGTCCAGTCTACATGAAATGTCCATCTTGACTGAATCTTATATGTATTATTTTCTGTGAATCATTTACAGACTAAATCCTGCTGTTAGGTTAGCTATTGTTACTACTTCTGGGAAAAGATGCAAATGCAAACATCCTTGTGAATGCAAACAGTCCTTAACATAGGATGTTTTATTTTCAGAGTACTCAGACTCTGGACAATTGTTTACACATTCTTCTGCATAACTTTTTGTCCTCCTCGTTTTTGTGTACAGGAGGTAACAGCTCTGGCAATAGGCTTCTCGAGCCACAGCACCTCTGCTGACAATGCTTTGCATCCCATATGCTTTTCTTAGCAGCATTTCCATCTGTGTATCTGGCAGAGTATTATGTATAACCAGCATATCATGAGTCCTTTGTCCTTTGAAGTACTTATTTTTCCTTTTAGAGATATATCCTGTTTCATAAGTTGTTGGATCAGCTTAGCATCTATGTTCTCTCTGGCATTATTGCCTTGCTCCTTGGATACAAAGAGGATTGAGATTTGATCTTGTTATCTGTGCTGTGACTCAAAAGCATGGAAAAGACTTTGTTGTAGCATTTTTTAATGGTACTAAATTCACAGTATTCCACCTTTTTTTACATTTTGGGCAACATCTAGAACTGGAGCGTGACTGCACATCTGAGCAATTTATAGGAGAACAACCTATGACATCATGTCCTGACATTATGCCACGTTGTTGCTTGGGTTGTCTGGGTCTGTGTGTCTCCTGGGCTTATTTACAAAGCCAGCCTCACTGTTTAGATTTATGAGACACTCACTTTCATACCTGTAGCAGTAGTAATAATAATAACAATAGATATGCACTGTAAATCACGGATTTTAGCCTTATGGAAAAAAAAAACACAAACAAAAAACAAACAACAAACCAAACCTCCAAAACCCCCCAATAAAGCAGTAGCAATAGAGTGATAAATCTGGTTTTTAGTCCAGCAACAACTGTGGAAAGTTACTCATTTGGAAAATTTCTATACAAAAGCAATTCTCTTAAGCTGTTTTATACATGAAAAGACACTCTATAGAAACCTGACCAGTCAGATGGAGCCAGCTGAGATGCTACTGGTTAGCCTGCCTTGGGCCATTTTCACAGGATGGTGGCCAAGTGAGAGAGGGTGTCCTGCAAAACCAAGATGGGTCCATCCAGGTTACATGCTGGGAATGGCCTGTGGTCCATGCTAACTCCGTGTAAAGGAAACATTTGCAAGACCTCCAACACAGCAGGGCGGTGGTAAAGGGAATCAACTTGTAATGTGGTATTTCCTGAAATCGTTTAACTTAACTAGTAAGGAGTCCTTCATCAATTTTCTAAATTGTATCACTTTATGTGTTTTTCTGTATCAATTTGCATTTCTCCTTTTCTATTTGATACACAGTTTCTTTGTTAATGTGCCTTCATTTCATGTTCCAGATGGGCTGTTTGTGAGACATTTTTCTTGATTATCTGACTGTCCAATAAATTCTTCTTGCATGAGTAACTCAGAAGTTCAAGTACCTCACTGCATGTCACCCCCGAAATGAAGACATGACAGCGAGTGACTCTGGATACCAATTAAATTTTAGAAATCACTATGCACCTAACTTATAAGTAGCATTGGTTATTTTATTGTTATTAGTTATCTAAGAAAAATTACGTCAGTGCCTTCATGCTTGCAAGATAAAGCCTGCAAAAGCGCCTTAGAGGACCAGCTTCAGCACTCCAATTCTGACTTTGTGACTGAATCAACCCCTCCGCAAATCACAGCTCTGGTTATATTCGTTTTCTGACAAATTTCTGACACACCTTCGGGACTTTTTTTTTATTTGTTGTTTTTTGGGTTTTTTTTTCCTAAACTAACACTAGCAGAACAAAACACTGTATTTTCCCAAGGGCTGAGAACTGCTTGCGTCCTGCGCCCATTATAAAGCAAGCGCCTTTAAAAAACCCCATGCCTCCACGAACGCATCCCTCCTTCCTCACCAGCCATCCAAGTCTCTCCGAAATCGGGAAGCGTGCGTGAGAAAAGGAGGCACTTTCCATAAAGCAACGATCCCACTTAATCCTGACGCGGCCGAGGAGCTCAGGGCAGAGCATGTGCCAGCGCTCCCCGTCCGCAGAGGCGCCCTGCCCAGCCCCCAGCAGCGCCTACCGCCAGGCCGAGGCCACCTCCCCGCCCTCTCCGCAGGCCGCCGCCGCTCCCCGCGGTGCCGGGCCAGGGGCCCGTCCCTCCCCAGGAAGGGAGCGCAGCGGCGACCCCAGACCCTGCCCTCCCCTCAGCGTGAGGGAGCAAAGCCGCTGCCGCCCTTCACGCGCACGCACGACCCGCTGCCTCGGTTTGGCGGTGCGCGCGGTGGTGGCCCTTAGACTACCTGTCCCGTGGTTCCGTGCGGCATGGAGGCGTGCGGCGGGAGGCGGAAGCAGCGGCGCCCCCTGTCGGCGACGCGGGGCAGCTCTATCCGGGCCTCTGCCGCTCTGTCTTCCTTTCGCGCCGGCGGCCGCTGTGAGGCGGCGGGTCCATGTGCGCACGGAGTGGCGCGGCCCCGGCTCCGGCCCCTGCCCTCCGCCTTCTCCTCTTCCCCTCGCCGCCATGGACCCCAACACCATCATCGAGGCCCTGCGGGGTACCATGGATCCGGCGCTGCGGGAAGCTGCCGAGAGGCAGCTTAACGAGGTGAGGGGCCGGCGGGGCCTGGGCCCGGGGCCACGGCCGCTGCGATACAGGGAAGCGGGGTGTGTGTGCGTGGCAGGGGGGACGGGCGCGGACGGCGGGGTCGTGGCAGGCCTGTATGAGGGGGAAGCCAGGCAGGCCCGGCAGGAAGGGGTGAGGGCGCGGAGAGACGGGGCTGAGGGAGCGGCGGGAGCGGGGTTCCACACACGCCACCCCACCCTGGTCCCCGAGCCCCTTTTCCCCGCGCCCTCGGCCCCTTCCAGCCTCCGGGCCCGGCCTGGAGTCGCGACGGCTGCAGGCTGGGCCCGGCCACCCGCCTCGCATTGTCCCCGGCACATGGCAGCGGGGCCTCCAGCCGGGGCCAGGCCAGGCCATGCCAGGCCATGCCGTACCGGGCGGGGCTGCTCAGGGGATGGAGGTAAGCGGCAGAAAGCGGTCGGCATTGGGGAGGAGTCCCACGTTGCCTTTCCTGTGGGTAACAAATTACTTCCATTGTCTTCTTGCTCAGTTGAGGAAAGGGTAATCTATAGAGGGATGTTTAAAATTGTCGATGGGGCAGGCCCCTGGTGGCTCAGAGGGTGGACCCATTCCTGCCTGGGATTATCTAAGGGTAGGCTGTGGATGTGAAAGGCAGTAATTTGCCTTTAGGAAAGGAGGCACCAAGACCCCATCACTTTATAAGCAGAGCAGCCTATTAGTGTAAGAGTGGCCCGGGCTGAGTTGGGAAGCAAATCTGACAGCCTGGTGTTATTTGGTGTTTGTACAAATCCTTTGGGCTCCGGGTTCATCAGCAGCTCTGCCAAGGTAGGTGTGCGTTCTGGGTGTAGTATCGACAGGTGCCTGAAAGACGGGGGAAGACCGGGTTCCCAGCCCAGGTATGTCATCTGCTTAGACTGTATTCATGTGTCACACTGGGATATAGGAAAACCAGCAAGTCCTAGTTCCACAGGTTTCAATTTTGGAAGAAGGCTGTATTTTTGTTCCATCTGGCAGATGAAAACCTTTCTTGATGAAACACAACTATGAGACTTAGACTTTTTGAAGAAAAGGGTGTTTTAGTTTTTGACTCAGAGAAAAGGTGATAGCTGAAGGGAGGAGGTGAAGGATAAGCCTGTGTAGCAGGCTTGTGGTGCCTTTAGTTGGCCTTTTTCACAAATGTCTTTGTTGCTTTTAAGCAGACTTTAGGCCCAATAAAATACATGTAATGCAACAGATGTTCAGCCGAGCTTAGATAAAGGTTGGCCAAATGTTCTGCTGGCAGTAGAGAAACTTTCAGAAAGTAAAGGTATAGCTTGTCTTATTATAAGAAAATGTAATTCAGCTGAATTTCCTGCATGCTGTTTAGTAAATGAATGGCAAATAAATATTAGGTACATTTGAAAGAGGTAGCTGTAAAACTACTCAATATTTAATTGAGCTTTATACAAAGTAGCTGGCTGTCTTCTCCATATGCTTTGGTAAAAAGAATTCTAGTAAGTTTTATTTAAACAAAAAAAGAAAATAATATAATTGCCTATAAAGACAATAATATATATATAATCCTATGCTGGCCTCAAAATGCCATTTTTTGTGTTACATGCATGTTGATATCTATATATAGTAACTTGCTTGAAATCTATTTTAGCTGTTTTCTGCAGGTATTGAGTTGCTGAACATCCAGGAAATTAAATTCTCTGCCAGTCGGGGTCTTCAGCAAATGGCTAAATCTGTTGCATGAAGGATCATGCTCACCAGCAACCAGCTTTTGTTCACACTTTGAATCAAAGCATCATGGTCTGTCATGTACTACACAAGTATCAGATTGGTATAAAATCCAGATATTTGTGCACCTTTAAAAACACCGGACATTACTGGACCAGTGCATAAGAATTACTGTTGTTGGAAATGTAGCCTTGCTGATCTTTCACAGACCTCTTGTGATAAAAATATTTATTAAACCCAAAGTCTGCAAGCACTTGTACATGTATGTAGTTTTTATCACATCGTTTTGCATAAGGTTGTTGAAGACAGTTACGCATTTGCTTGGAGGATACTGGTCTAAATTTGTTAACTGTTAGGGCACTTGTGTTACCACTTAATATTCTATTTCAGATACGGGGATCTCTTTCTCTGTAAAGATGAAACTATACAGCAGTGAATGCTGTTATTGCACATGGCCAGGCACAAGCAAGTGTTTTTACAATTTAAGTTTAATAGTTGTCCTTGGTTGACATTTTAGTCTAGTTTGTCTGAAGTGTCCCTGTTGAGCTGATGAGACTGATTTTCAGTAGAATGGTCATTTTACTTCATCAGAAAAGAGTGTGCTCTGGTCAGTACCTGATATTCGTAATTAACGGAAGAGTAAAGTATCTAGATCTATCTTCATCATACCCTATAAATCAACAGTTTCTGCTGACTGGAGAGGGGAACCAGGCTGTATGAATTCTTGATTTATCCAGGCTTTGTTATTTTTCCCTTGACCTTGTCTAAGTCATGAATTTTTCTATGCTGTATTTCTTCTCATTAAGTTTTATCAAGTTATATTGCCTGCACATAAAATGCTGTGAGAACTTTCAGAGTTGAGATATGCTAAAAAAGAGAAACTCCCCCAAAAAAAACCCCACAAAACCAATATTTCAGTCCTCATGGTGGAAATAAATTATAGGGAATGATACTACTAGCTCTTGGTCCAGCAGCTTCTCATGTAGTTTCCAGCTTATGATGTACCCTGAGGTGATTGTCCATCTCTGTCCCGGTCTTACAGGAGAAAGCTGTCTTTTACAAGGGCTTAGAACCAGACTCCTCAAGTAAGCTACTGGAAAGCAGGAAGAAAATGTTGTTGCCTTTTGAAACAGTCTTTGCACTGCGTGTATAAAGTGTTTCTCAGAAATGGTGATGAAAATAGATATTTTTAACTATGCAGCTATGGAATGACACTCTGAAAATAATACAGTGTTGTTCCATCTTTTAATATCAACATATTTATAAAAGCACAGTTGCTAGATAATACCTTCCTTTCAGATTTCTTTGTAATTCCAGGGAATTTATAACTTAACTGTTACATATGTCTTGCAAGTATCTGAAATCAGCCCCAGTGTGTTTGAGCTATTAAGACTTCGTTTTAGACGAAAACCCCAATTTTTGTTTCTGAGAATACTGGGGGGAGGGGAAGCAATCCCCAGTAATTCATATTTCTTTTTTAAGACAAAGCTTAACAGAGTTTGTTTAGGAAAATGTTCTCCTGTTGCTGTACTGAAAAAAGTGCCTTTCAGAAGTTATGTTTAAGCTTTTTCATGTTCTGTATGTTAGTATAAGGTATAGGGAAAGGTAGAATGCTTTAGCTTGTTGACTAGTCACTGTAGCACACCATAGGTTAAACAAAATGTATCAGGGCCTAGTTCAGTGCCCTTGTTTGCCTTGTTTCCATAATGATGGAATGATTAAATGACTGGACAGTAACTACTGGGAGCTTTAGAGTGAAAGGTTGTCAAAGGGGAAAGAAAAAGCAAGGTGCTTTTTACACACTGCTTTCACACAGGAATTTTCAAATGCTTAAATGCTGTGGCTTGGATGCTTGGGGGTAGATGCTTAT